>JANHZU010001950.1:81201-113123 GCA_032468055.1 Acrochordus granulatus
TTAAATTAATTAATTAATTCATCCATTTTAAGAGGATTCTTGTTTGTTCCCAACTTGGCAGCTGCAGATAGTCAAGGGCATGTAAGTGGTTCCCTCTTTTAATCTGAAGGATTTCACTTAAGGCACCAGCCTAGCCTGACCTTCCTATTGCCTTTCAGCTCAAGTTATGTGCCTGAGCTGCTTATAATGTCAACTATTCTAATGTTTTCTTGGTTTATGTAAATCTCGGGATTATTCAAAACCTGTGCAGATATAGTGCTTATTTTTATGCCTAAGGATTGCACTTGGAATGATTGACTTCTTACGTTGCACTAAGTCATCTTGGTTTTTTAATTCTAATCTACAATGTGTGATCTAGTCACTATGGTGAGTAACCAATCATTCATTGCTTACGGGGTTGCTCAAACCAGCTACTGTTTCTTATTATATTAAAAATGTTTAAATAGAACTGGAATTATGGCCTATCATAGAAAATGCAAAATCATGAATATTAGCTTCTACAAATCTTCAAAAATTGTAATTTCTCGATTAATGGAGGTAATATGTGACCTAAGAAGACTAGTTCTATTAACTAGTTCTAATTTAATATATAAATGCAATGAAATCAAATTTAGATTTTGTCCTGGCTCATCTTGGGGGAGGCAGCCACTATTATGTCATTCAGTGGAGCGACTATCTTCCTAGAATGATCCTTGGCCAAGGAAAAGAGATGCACACCTGTTTGATGGTTTAGTGCAATACATGACAGTTTTCATGTCTTCCAGATACGCTAATAATTGCAACAGACTGAGAGTTTGGGGAATTGCAGTTTTAGTATCTGGAGAATGCCTTGGGTTGGTGGAAGCTCTATAGGATCGCTGCCTTAGTTCCCCTTTATTAAGATTTTTCAAATTTTCTATTCTCCTAATTGGTTTCTACTATAGGCCTTTAGGTATACTTTAGATATACTATCTAAAGATCTGTACTGATCTTTGTATATATCCAGTGTTTTCATGCAACTAATAGAAAACAGTTCCAATCTAGTCAACCTTGAATTGTAGGCTAAGATTACAATCACAATGGTGCCCATACCTAAAAGATGCTCAATTCTCAGTAACTGTGAAGATCAGGATGCAAGAGTCATTTTTCAAGCCTGTACTCAGAAACTTTGCCCACTTCTTGAAGTCGCATCAAAGACTTTCATTTGTTACCATCAAATAAAAATACGCCTACTTTTTTTCTAGATGTAAATGTTTTCCAGTTACATCTGATATAAAAATCTAGTTGCCTTTTGAAGAAAGTTTACATCTTTTGCAATTTTTGCTACAAAGCCTACTTGTGTGTATGTGTGTTAATGTATATACATGCACATACAATTAAGCAGGCTTTATGTGTGTGTATACATACAGATGCAAACAAACACATAGAGCAGTCTGTTATTATTTTTTATCAAATAAATTTTAAGAACATAAAAAATGCAATAATACAGCCAACTGAAAGAATGAATGAGAACTAATTGGAGCTAAAAATAATGTTTGCCATTAGAAGCAGTTTCCTCCTAAATTCAAATTAAAAACTATTTCCATATAATTTGGATTAGCTGGAACTGAAGCAAAAGAATAATCTCTTCATAAACTCAAACCCAAACCCCAAAATGAGGAAAAACATTTCAAAATATGAATACAAATAGTGCAGAATACTTTTTAAAAACATTTGGCTTCTCAACCCATGCTTTTCAGAAACTGTTTCATTCCTAGATTCTAGCATACAAAACCACTTACCTGCTCAATTCTCTTTGCCAAAGTGTAAAAAATATATAAATATATGGTGTCCATCACCTGTTCTTGTTTTAAAACCTTGCACATCTTTCAAGTCTTAAAAATAAAAATCATCGTGGAAATCTATGCCCATGGATAATTTATTTTAGTGAGGCCAGTGTCTCACTTCTTTCACTAATTAGTGTGTGATTAGGCTCTTTTTACCATTGGTGGGGGTCTGTAGGCTCTAGAGTGATTGGTGATTAAAAGCCTGATCCATACATATTTTGAGTTTAAGAGATGGTACAAGAAACTCTTCCTCAAGGACAGTGAAGAACTGATGGAAGATGCTCAGTCGTACGTAACTGTGTGAAGATCAGGATGCAAAAGTCATTTCTTGAGTTAGGACTCAGAAACTCTGCCCACTCCTTGAGAGTGTCTATGTATAGTCTCCATCCTCAGAGACATTTCTGGATGCATCAACAATTCATCAAGGGAATAAATATTCTCTTCAAGTTCCCCTTTTGATTCTAACATATATTGGATTAACCCACCACTGCTGCTCATAAAAAGTACGTGAGGGCCAGTACGCATCAGCACAGATTCTCTTCATTCCTAACATATAGACATAGAAATGAATTTGGTTAAATAAGTTTGTAATGGTCCATTTTTATACACGGCTTTTATGCTTCATTTTTTGGAGGGGTGTCCTATAATGTCTGTGCAGTGATATTCCTTCGGCTGGTGAAAACTGCCCTAAGTATGGCAAGAATTTGGCCCCCAGGATACGGGGTCACATGTCATGCTAAATAATGTTTTCTTAAATTTGGCTTAGAATGTTGTGAGCCCAGACAATTCTGGTTTACTCACGAAACTGCAGTGACATAACAGTCTGCAGCAGCTTATAACTTTAGTTACTCTTTAACAGGATTGAACCTGGTTAATATTGGTTGGGAGACCACCAGGGCTGAAGGCAAGCCTGAGAAAAAATAATACTAATCCTAATAATAAATAAACAGAAATCAAATAAACAAGAGAAGAGGGCAATGACTTCTTCCAACTTCCAAATTGTTGCCATAGCAATTGCTTGGACCTGCTCATGCAGTCAAGAGTCAAGCTTAACTCAAGGGAGTCTTGATTTTGTTGAAGTGCCATTTCATCTGGAGGTTTTATTTATTCCATCCTTCACCAGCAATCTGAGAAGAGCAGGGATTATTTTCCAGCACAATAGTAAGGTAATGAAGTTAACTTTATGTGGCAAGATTTTTTTTCATAGCCTACCTTTTTTTTTCCACAACAAACAAGCATGGATTAAAAATTGCCTCTGGTTAGATGGTTAGATTTAGCCTAGAAATTTAATGAGTAAATAAATAAATGTCCAAATATAATAATTGCCAATTCATATTGGCTGGTAGAAATATTTGTGCTTCTTTTGCTAAATTAATCTGGCATTACTATTCTGCTGTTGGATCTGGGATCTGGCAGGCTTAAGTTTGGTTCCATTAGACCCGTTAACAGCCTGATGCACTTGAAGTGGATTGTAGCAAGCCTAGCACTGAATGTGTATGAGAATGTCATCCATCCCAGACAACTAGTATGGTCTAATGGTGAAGGCACCAGATTAGAAACCAGGAAACCAGGAGTTCTAGTCCCACTTTAGGCATGAAAACTGGCTGGGTGACTTTGGCCCAATCATTCTCTCTCAGACCAACTCATTTCAAAGGGTTGTTGTTGTAGGGAAAAGAAGAAGAGGAAGGAATATTAGGCATGTTCATTGTCTTGAGTTATTTATTATTTTCATAATAATTTATTTTACAATAATAAAAATAGGCAGGATATAAATAATATGTGAAATCTGACAAGAGAAATATTTGTAGAGATGCTTGTGCATGTAGTACTACCATGTTTTGAGGTCTTCCCATAGCTTTCAGTGGAACCTGGGCAGAAGAGAACTTCTAGATGTTGTAGATTACACATAATAACCACTTCAGTTAACAGCAGTCTTGCTAACAGACAGTTTCTCAAAATAAGATTGTGAGGTTTGACAGGCAAACAAAAAAGCTGATAGAGCTTCAGTATCTGAAGATCTTCTGCTCTTATATATTTCCTTGATCTCCGGTTCAAGTAGCCTGGAAATATTTACCCAGAGAAGATTACATGATGATGAAATCATTAGACTTGTAATATGGAAAAGCAGAAAGTACAATTCTGGTTGGATATTTTCAATCATTGTAGGTACTTATATGCAAAATAAGTGGCTTCTGTATGAGGAGCAGCAGTAAAAGGATCCTTATAACAACCAGAAAATAATTAATATTTACTGGTTGTTAATATATTTATTTATTTATTAAATTTGTATGCCACCGAAATCTGAAGACTCTCAGCGGCTAACAACAATAAAAACAACACAATTAAATATAAATAATTAGTTGTACTATCTGGTCTACCATCACTGGATTTTAAATCTTCACATCTTCATACCATGTTCCTGGCAAGCACTTGGGGAAAATTTAATAAGCACATTGCTTGGATCTTGCAAAATTGCCTCTTAGGTAGAAGGGATGGGCAAAATAAACTTCTTTATTGATCTTACTGTACTTATGGTGAAGGGCAGCCCAACATCTTAGAGGGTAGAGAGAATATGCATATAGGGGTCTTGATTCATATGCAAGGCTTTGTTGGACACATTTCATATGTCAGACTTTTCATTTCCTGACAATGCACATATTTTGTATATATAAATGCATACATACACATACATGTTTGGGCAGAAAGGCTCATTAGTTCCATCACATCCCTTTATACCTAGAATATTCTGCTAAATGCAAGATTTGATTTCCATCCATCCCCATTTGTGGTTCAATAGCGAAAAGGCTTACCTTGTTAGGAGCAGAGTAAAAGTCCTAGTATCCAGCCTAACAGCCTTTCCAAATCTGGTGTATAGACTGAGACTACAAGTCCCATCATTCCCAGAATAAACTACAGATAGTTTACTCAATTTTCTGTGTTGTTTTGATTTGTTTGTAAATTAGTGTGTACCAAGGAAGGCTAGTATTTATTTTGAGTTGTGACATTGTTGCCCCAAAGATTTAGCCCTTGGTTAGTTTTTCTATTTAATCATTTTATTTCTTGATAGGTTTATTCTATTACCTAGCTTATGTGACTATTGTAATAATGTGTCTTAATCATTGTTTCTTTCAGTTTTTGGGCTACTAAATTATAGGAGAATTCTTTTCCTAAATATTTTATTCCTAAATTTATTTCAAAATTAAATGCAATTAGTAAAAGAAATCCCACAGCCTCATCAACAGATGTTAACATTTGATGAAAATTATTACTTGCAATAATTGATAAATACCTTCTGTACACTCTTATTATGATCTTAATTGATTTCCCATTTACATTAGATTAAGGAATCATTAAAAAAAAGGCCTATTCTTGTCCACCTGTTTCCTATGTAGGAGTCACATGTGCATTCAGAAAAAGGCATTACTAAGAAGGTGTGTTGGTGGTGGGCAGTAAAATGAGGGAGAAGTTTCAGTAAATGTCCTTGTATCCAGCCTAACAGCCTTTCCAGATCTGATGCATAGGCTGAGACTACAAGTTCCATCATTCCCAGAATACCTTCTTACTAGAACTATGGGATTTGTAGTCTCAACATAGTTCCATAGCACCAGACTGAGAATAGCCAGTATATATGTCATTGCTCTCTGCAGAAACATTTAGTGTTCTAGAGTCTTATGTGTTTGTTTGCCTCTTTAATAATTCACAATTCTAAGGCCATTCAGCTCATTAAATTCAGATTAATACTAGAATTTGAAAAGAAGTCTTGAATAATGTCTTTCATGTCCAGCTCTTTGTTTTCATTGTTTATCTTTTGGGAGAGGCTGTTTTTATTCTCTCGTTAGCTTTGGTTTTTGCCTTTTCCCTGTTGATTGCTTGATTAAAATAGTGTATTTCAATTACTAACCAGATCCACAGATCAGAATGTGAGACGGTACGTAGAATGATTTTACAGCTTAGTCAACAAACACTCATAGACTTTCAAAGTGCTCCTTCTCCAAGGTGCTGATAAACATCATATAGTGGAATTATCTATGATTATGGCTAGAAAATTGCATCTCAAAATGCCATCCCACCTTTCCATAATTACTCCCATCAAATCTTCTCTGTTTACAATCAGAAGGTTTTTCTCTTTTCCTGTCTTGAATAAGAACATAAAGTATCAGTCAATTACACAACTTTTATCCTACTCACTCAATTAAACCTTCGGCAATCATTTGCATCAAATAGATGACTGTGGAATTTATCCTGTTTACTGAATTACAAAAACCTTTGCTCGTCCCTCCAGGTGGCAAAAAATAAACATTTTCTGTTGTTGCCAATCAAAATGCAAGCTACTCTTCCTTTTTCACCTGCAGTAACTGAAGCCTTTACTTTGCAAATGTAATTGTAAAAAGAATTATCTCACAAAACTGTAGGTAGTATTTTTTAAATCTATTCAATTTTTATATAAGTGGTACTTCCCACAATAAAAGACTCTGCAAATGGGGAACATGTTTCTTGAAATTCATGAATGACATTTCATGAATGACTCTGATTTCATTTCCATTTTTTCTTAGCAAAAAATAACACAGGTAACACATTACCATATATTATTCACTTTCATTGTGTGTAGAAAAGGCATGATTTTAATGCTCTGGTATGATAGCATAGAAGTGGTATTTGTGTGGAATGTAGTTCAGATTCCCAGAAAGGAGGAAGTAGATTCCAGAGGAGCAAGAACAACTCAGTCCAGATTACCTTGCAGGATTGAAAAGTGTTTAAAAACTTCAGCTGGTGCAAAATGCAATGGTGTATACAATTACAGGTGCCAGTAATTTGGCACGTATGACAACTATTCTTTGTGAGCTGCATTGGCTGTTGGTATGATCCCAGGTACAATTCAAGGTGCCAGTGGTCATCTTTAAAGCCCTTTTTGTCTTGGAGCCTGGTGACTTATTTCTCCAAGGTGATATCTATATCTGTTAGATCCAGTAGGATAGACATGGATTGGGCCCCATCTGTAAGAAGCTGCAATCTGGTGGGACCAAAAATGAGGGTCTCTTCTGTTATGATTTTCTCCCCCATTGGAAAACCATCCTTCCCCCAGCCCAAGATCAGACTTGCCTTCTGCAAAACATGAAAAACTTGGTTTTGCTATTAAGCCTGAAGCCCTAAGAACGCGAGTGAGCCTGTTTCTTGGGTATATTATGGGATGATGTGACTGTTTTTTGCTGCTATGTTATTTATATTTATAATTATTGGTTGCATTTTTGTTCTGTTTTTATTTTATTAGCTCCTTGGAGTCATGTGTATGAGATGGATGGCCATATATCTTTATTAAATAAATAAATGGCTGCCAGATTCAGGATAATGCTTGAAACTGCCTTAATAAAAGAATGGCAGGGAACAGAATTTCCAGTATGAGGAATCCAGGTGAAATATAGATGAGCTTTTAATAAATATAAAACAAGAGTTCTTAAAAAAAGAAACCACAAAATGAAATGAACATTTAAATCAGCAAAATACTATTTAGATATTTTAAAAGAACAAAAGAAGCAGAGGGCATTAGAGATGAAGGAAAAGGAATGTCATTTCACATGGCATTGAAAGATACAGACACTCAACATCAGCATGAAAAGGAAACATTTTGGTTTCATATTCAATTCAAAATACTGTTATTCCCAAAAACTACCCCATATGTGCTTGCCAGCTTTTGAGGGAGCTGCGAAAAAGTGGAATTTGAGAAAAGAGACTTTATTAAAAACCAATTAAAGGAGACTGGCAGAAATATACCACAATATTTTGTAAGAGGAATGTGCTTCCTTTGTGACTTTAAACAGTTTACAAAAAGTTTATAATGGAAGTTAATCTTTTTAAGGCAAACACTTTAGATTTTTTTAACATAAAATCAGGAATGTCAAATATGAAATTCAATACAATTGTTAAAGAAATGGTTTAAAAATATATCTTACAGTAAGACTACTACATCTGGGCTGCAGAACTCTAAATGGATCTCCTGCCAGTGGTGGCTGACTCGAGGGGGCGGTGCTCATCTCCCTTTCCTAGCCAAGGGAGCCAGCATTGTCCAAAGATGCTTCCACAGTCATGTGGCCAGCATGACTATATGCCAAGGCGCACGAAATGCTGTTACCTTCCCACGGAAAGTAGTACCTATTCATCTACTTGCATTTTTGCATGCTTTCGAACTGCTGGGTTGGCAGGAGCTGAAGCAAGTAATGGGAGCGCACCCTGTTGCATGGCACTGCTTGGGTCTCAGCTCATGTTAGCTGTCCATTTCAAATCTTGGAAGATTATAGAGCCCAGAAAATTGTAGCTGTCATTTTATCGCAACAAAGATTTAAAAAGCAGGCATCTGGATCTGGATATCCAATCCAGATGCCTGTTTTTTAAACTTTTGTTGCGATGCAATTACCCTGGACGAGTGAGAGTCTTCACAGACATATACTATAGATCTTGATATTGGGAAAGGGCTACATACACACTGACTTCAGGGAGCCATCATGCTTGGAAGTTCCTGACAGGTAGAAAGGATGTAAGGTGATATTTAATGTATATATGACTCTATTCTATTTTATATAATAAAATCCCTCAAATTTTCCCCTATAATTGTGGCTCTTGTTTTTGAATTCAAAGCAACTTTATTGCCTTCTTAGGGCAAAACAAGGATAGGTTCCTTATCTGACAAATTTCCACTGGATTTAGATATTTAAAAATGCATTCATCTCTTTGATGAATACAGATTTGTAATCTGGCATTTACAGGACCGATCATGTAACCCTACACTTTGATCACTTGAATCTGGAGCAGTCCCACCTTAGTCTAACACATTCTTGGTGTGGGCTTTTTTAATTACATTTCTATGCTATCACATTTCCTATGAGGTTGGCAAATGAGAACACATCGCAATTACTCAAAATTGTGATAAAACTAACAGGCCCACCATATATCATATTATATCCAAAACTGTAACCCAACAATTCAACACTTAACTGACCTGTAAATGAATGTGCTTGATAAGGTGATAGAGAGTGCAATCCAACATAATCTAGGGACTCATGGATGGAAATTGTTGCCTTAGATTTGCAAACTGAAGCACTGTTATCCTTGAGATTCTAAGCTAGTCTTCTTCCTGCTTCTATTGGTTACCCACTATGATAGTAATTATAGGCTATAGAGTCATCTTTGGGGAGTGACGTGGTGAACAAATTTAATAAACAAAATAAATAGATGAAAGTGATGATGAGAGTCTATCTTCATCCTTACTTTTCACATTTTAAAACAAGCCAGAAATCAAGGGTAAACCCTTTGAAACAGTTTCATATTTCAGAGAACCATTAGAGAATTAGTTCACCTTTTTAAAAATATCTCCCTATTCTTGCTGCCAAGCAATATACATAATATACAAGGTGTGTGCATCGGCCTTAATTTGATTTGAATTGGAAATACGAAATTCAGAAATGATATAATTTAATTTTATTTTGTTCTGTGAAATCCAGAGGCAAAAAAATTGGATTTGACCTGCTTTGAGATTTGAGATCAATTTTGCGGAGAAGAAAACCAGGATATAACGGGAAAGAATAAAAAACATCTATGCGGGATGATATTAGCAGATATTAACTTACCAAAATTTAGCAGGCTGCCTTCAGAATTTATCACAATGAATTTTTGAAATACTCTTCCTACATCATTTTTCAAGTAGAAAAGTAAAAACAGGAAAGCACAGTGGCCTCCAATCTGAACAATTACACTAGGCAGGTAGGTGGATAGGCTGGCAGGGCCTGGCACATGAAAAATGTTTTTCAGAGTTGAGCATTTGTGACAGATTGGCAGAGCTGGGAAAGCTGGCAAACTGGAAGTGTCATTCATGAGTTGAACAAGGTTAAATAGGCACTCCAGCGGGGTATGTGAGCAAATCAGTAGAAGCAGGCAGCCACTGAAACTGGCAGTGGTGGGAAGAAAGTGTCACTTAAAGTAAAAAGGACTGAGCTCGTGGGAAGATAGAATTTAGCAGGTGCATGAATAACAATAGCATGTTTGCATCCTTCATTGAACCATTACAGTTAATTCAGTCTGGTTTATGAGAACTTGTTAAATTTTTGCATACACTACAAGTCAGCCAAGAAGCATTTTTCTCACTTCACCTAGACAAGTTGTTTTAGCCAGGAAGAGGAGGAAGGAAAGGTCAGAATCTCACTTTTAAGCCTTTGTATATGGGCAAAGTCATAGGGCTGACAACATCATGCTGCAGGATTTGTAAACAGCCAGTCTGTCCAAGCAAAGTAGGAAAAATGACTTTCTATCTTAGCTCTAACTCTGTTGAAAATACTGGGACTTAAGCACCCAATGAAAAAATTTCTATTGATTTTTAAAAATAGAAATTGATGCGGATAGATGTGGTCTGTGGATGAACATTTCTCTTCAAATTTAGTTTAATAGGACTCTAGGCTGAAACTGTCCTTCATCAACCTATTTCTAGACTGAAGTGCTGCTTGTGCATTAAGAAGCTGATGCTTCTTAACTAGTAAAGCCTTTGAAATATATTAATTAGTAAATGTGTATTATTTCACAATATTAAAAAAGGAGGGAGCTAAATTAAGAGCAAAATTCATTTTAAACTCTCATAATGACCCCCTAGTCATATTCCAACATTCAATTACACTATTTTTCCTGATGTTTCAGTTCTCTGAAAAAAGCAATTGTGGCCAAATATTCTCACCCTTTTATTACCAAGAAATTCTATCCAGATCAAAAAGATGTTTAATACAGATTTTCCCCCTTGTTAATCTCATGTTCCAAACCCACTGAACATTTTAAGGAGCTCAATTAAATTTTAGTTAAACTATATTATTTAGAGGAAGTTTCTGAATTTTTGATATCAAGGTATTGTGAAATGTTGGCAATTCATAGCACCACAAAGTTATGATTTTATATTATTTTGATTCGGACTGTAATTTGTCTGTGGGATGATAATACAGCTTCTTAAGAGGTGTGTTAAGGTATCCCAATTATTGCCTGATTTAATATTTCTGATTTTGAAGGGCTAGCATGATGAATTATTGTGGGAACTGGTGGTTGTCTAATTTAAATAACACTTCTGCATGTTCCTGGTGAGCAGAGAAAAAAAAAGCTGGCATTGCAAGAGGAAGTACAATCCAGGGAGTTAATCCAGTGGAACCTCCGATTGCGAGCATAATTCGTTCCAGGAGACTGCTCTTGGTCTGAAATGCTCTTAAACTGAAAAGAGGTTTCCCGTAGGAAACAATGGAAAGTCGGATGATCCGTTCCACGCCCCCAAAAATATTCACAAAAAATCATTTTCAACGGAATTTGATGAAGAAATGATTGTCCGTAACATCTGAAACAAGTAACAATGATAAACAGAAATAGAACAAACTAACCAGCACTCACAGATCCGCTTACAGGCAGATTCTGGCCTTGGCTGCTGCTAGGCCGGCTGCTGTCCGGCACCTCCTGCTGGCTCGGAGGATCCGCTGCCGCAACCGCTCGAGGCAAAAGGGCCTTTTCCCTCAGCAATGTCTCACAGTACAACATACAGACAGTAATGGAATAAACTGCACGTGGCAGCATTGACAGAACGTGCGCACGGTTGCTGCCTGGACAGTAATGGAGTAAACTGCATGTGGCAGCGTTGGCAGAACGCGTGCACGGTTGCTGACTGAATTGGAAATACAGAGCGCACTGACTGATGACGCATAAGTTATCATGTGAAGTTTGCTTGTCTTGTGAGTTGCCACTCGTCTAGTGGAATAAATTTTATTAATTATTTTTGCTTGTCTTGTGATAATCTCATTTTGTGAGATGCTTGTAAGGTTCCACTGTATGATTAATAGAAAAAAGAACTAGGACTCAAAACATGAAATGAACTTCTGTTATCAAGAACTGCCAGATCCCTCCCTAAATCCATATGCTACTAAAATTCTCCTTTTTTTATATTTGTAACCTCCAATTAGTCCAAACAGTGTATCATAGCACAAAATCTTTTGAATCAAGCTACCTCCAATCTGCTAATTTAAAGAATGTAAACAAAATCTAGGAACCATTACTCCTATGCAAATGAATTTCACGGATCTTTACATTAGTTATATTTGCAAATTTGTGGCCATTGCATCAGTGGCATAATTATCTGCAGTCATGTGATGCTTCTTACCATTCTACAATGAGGAAGCTGGTAGGAAGTCAGAAATTGCTCCTGCTTCCACTGCTTTGTTGCTCACCCATGATCATTCTGTTTCTCTATTTAGGTAAGAAAATATCTCTGAAAAGATGATCCAACAGGTCATGGGTTTTCTAGTTGTCTTCTAAATTGTAACAATATTCCTTGAGAAAATTAATGGAAAGTCCAACATTTTAGGTTATAAAATAGAAGACTAAGAGGAGCTATATGCGTAAGTGTATAAATAAGCAAGATAAATGTATGTGTATGCATGCACATGTGTATGTCTAGGTATGTCTGACTTTTGCCAGCTACTTCACTTTTTCACACTGGAAAATCTTTCTGGAATCAAGGAGCTACAGAACAATTTTTAGTATATGATTACTAATATAGATAATCTCTCTGCCTCTTTAGTTGAGAAAATTGTCTTGATTAGTGATTTGTGCCTCTAATTGTGCTAGAACTACAAAATATGGTAAATGGATAACTATATTCAAGCTGTGATTCAACCTATGCAATTGTTGTATTGCATTGCCTTCTGTTGTGATTATGCCTGCCAGGTACAAAGATCCGGAGAGGATCTTTGTCCATCATTCCTATATCTTTTCCTCCTAAGAATCACGTATTAGAGTTCTGCCAAGGATGCATCATTACTATATATAGTTGTATTGTTGTTTGATCAACTCTGTAGCCCTAAAACTGTGGTTTCCTTGGTAATTGAATCAGAAGTATTTGTTCCACTTTAACTTTTGTTCCATTAAATGAAGTTCCTGAATGAAGTTCCTGAATAAAAATGTAGCCTTGAATGAGTGGAAGACTCAAATCTTCTTAAGTCAGGCGTTTGATACTGAATTATAGGAGGCAGAGTGAAAATAAAAGGTAATTACATTAAACAGCACTTCTCATGATCCTTGTGAAAAATAACAAGATTTCTAATCCACATGTTACAGTGTGTATACTTGAGATAATGACATTAGCCCTGTAAATATTCTGTTCTAAAGAATAGTCTTGCCATCACAGCAGGAATCTTTCCATCTAAAGAGATTATAGGCCTGGTCCTGAATACTTCCACTGAATGAAAGCACTCCAGCTATGTCAGTGGAAAGCTTATTTCCAAATAAGGATTAAATCCCTAAGTAGGGTTGCCAGTTTTATCTTTCTGCCAGGCTTCTCTGCTGTTAAGAAATATAGCAGGTGAAATTTGTCTTGGCATTAAGATATTGCAAAATCAATAAATTGTATATGTTTAACTGTTAAAAAAGGAGCAAACTTAATTTTTAAAAAGTTGTCAGCCACACATGAATGTAAGTTTGAGAAATTAGCAGATCATTTGAAACACTGATGCAAAACATGTAGGTCTCCACGTATCCCTTCCTGTGTCTCCAGAATTATCCCCTCAAGAGTGGGTAGAACCAACATTTTAGTCTTTTCTCCATTAATAAGAGTTTTAAGGAGTAAAGTGGGAATTTAAAACTTTGTAAATACATAAGACATCTACTTCTGAAATCATCTCCCAAATGGATGTTGCCCTATTTCTCTCATATTGGCTGTCACAGCATTGTGTGGTTCAACATATCTGAGTGGATACCAGAGTGTGTACAATTGCTCTACAAAATATGTACAAAAAGAATGTGCAGGTTTGTCATTCTGAATATTTATTGTTGCTAAATCTTAACAATATTAATTAATGCCAATTCCATAGCTGTCATCCCCATTTTGCTTTAAGAATTACTAGCTTTTCTCAGTGTTTAACTATGTTCATCAAGGGGACAAAGTGTTGTTTTTCCTTTCATGTGATAATTGCATCTTTTTAAACTATGAGGCAGCCATCATTTCCTGACCAGTATATTGTTTGGTTGGATTTTTCGCCTTACAGTGCTTCAGCTATCAAACCTAAATCAGACATAAGCAAACTTGGACTTCGTATGCCTGCATCCATTTGGTGACCTCAAAACTGATCTGAAAAGGGCTAAGGCACTCATTTCACAACCCAGCCTCCCACCCCTTCCTCACTAACTATTTCTCAGTTGTCAGGTTAAGGTATAAAAAACAACATAGGCCTTGCCTTGACCTTGTTAGTCAATCCCTTGGATTGCATTTGTTTGTTAAAGGAACAAAATGCATTATTTGTATAAGTCTATTAAATGATAACCTGCAATGCTACACATCTTGACTCAGAAGTAACCCCAGAAACCGTGAGACTTGCTTTGGATAAATATGGCTAACTTTGGGCTGTTGTAATAGCAGCATGAGCTGTACAGTTTTGCAAATATAATCAATATTTAGATAGTATGAGAAGACAGGTGTTTCCCCAAATTAAATTTACCCAGATTTTCCATAATTGGTATTCACTGCTATTGTTCTACTACACCTCAGTTCAGATTTTCAGTTTATTTGTCATGCATGTTCGGCTTTAATGGTTGCTGTCCTCAATGCAAAGTATTCTGTTGAGTTCAAAATTCAATTTCATGGTTAATTCAATTCAAGCGGCTTCCATTCTTCTCTCTATTAGAAACTTGCTGGGTTGCGAGATGTGACACTATGCATTATAGTAGTGCTATCTTATTGTGCTGCCATGGAAAGTGAAGAATATACTTTCCATTCAGTAATATATATTTCTCAAAAAGCATTAAGCATTGAAATATTATTATTTCCTCCCCGGTTTTCAAATATACATTCTGATTGCATTACATAATTTGTAACAAATTATTCCACAGAATAGCATGTATGATTAAAAGGGAAAATAAAAGATGAATAGGAAGAGTGAGTGTCTAAGTTTATAATGGGGAGACACTAAAAATACTATTTTTCAGAATGGAAGATGTTTCCATTTTAGGGGAGTTTGTTCTAGTGTTGCCCAACCCAGATTCTAAGAGGGCTGCTTTGCCTCTCAGTGATTATCAATACAAATTATTTCAGGACTACCTCTCTGCTAATATCAGTTCACTGATATATAGAGAAAACATGGTATAATTCTGCTCTTGCCTTCTCTAGATTCTGTGCAACTCTCCAAGATAAGTAGGCTAATTCTTGTCATCTAGTGGTACTTGTCTGATGCCATGAGGAGGAATGGCTATTGGTGACATAAGAAATACATTTAGTGAATAAATTAGGGTTTTTTTATGTTAGGCTCAAAGAAGTGGGTCTAGACAGTTCAGTTCTAATCTAAATGGCTGATTAGAGTTACAAGGTCACAAGATTTTCTTCAACTGCCACTCCAAACACTTGGACTTCCCAGATAAGCATAACGGTCTTCACAAGAGGTTGGATTTATTTATACATGCTCAAACTGATAGAGACTGATTTGAGACTCCAAACTGATCCCCCTCTTTACTCCTGGCTCAACCCCTCCTTCTCCACAGTGAATTCCATAACCAGCCAGTCGGCATCAGATCAAATCTGAGAAGTCCATTGTGAAAGGTAGCTATTACAGTTAAATAAGAGCAGCTTCCGATTCTTTATGATGTAAGGACAAGAAAGAAACCCAAGATTTAGCCTCACAGTATGCCTATGTATATTTATCCTAGCAACTGTTATTCTAATAGGAGCCATTCTTTATTTTGCTTAGATATTTGTGACTGAAGTAAAGGAATGTCACATACTCACATTGAGTCCTAGATTCCTACGATGATATCAAATTCCAGAAAGAATAATTTCACATATTAATAATCCAGCTTCATCCAAAAATCCATAAATATTACAATGTAGATATATCTGATGCATTCTGGTATTATTATTTTGGTTCATCGCACAGTCAGCCAGATATTTAGACTGGATTTGGCATTTTTTTCCACTAGTGAGTCCTATCCGGGAACTTGGGATAGGCAGATGTTGTTCTTTGATGGTGTTAAAGGTATCATTGCAGGATGTAATTTCAAGTAATGCTGCCTTTAGCAATTAACTGATGGTGACTTTGTCAGTGGTGTTCAACTGGTGCACCAATTGTTCTGAGATTGCACTCAAGGTGCCTATTACTAATAGAACTATTTTACCTTTCTTTTGCCACAGTCATTCTATTTTTATTTGCAGGTCTTTGTATTTTGTTATTTTCTTTAGTCCTTTCTCTTCTATTCTGCTGTCAACATGTATTGCCTTGTCTACGATTCAGACTTTTTTGTCTTTCTTATCAACAGTTGTTAAGTCTGAAGTGTTACATGGCAGGTCCCTACTGTTTGAATTCTAAAGTCACAGAGCACTTAGCTTCTTCATTTTCTGTAACTTCATCTACATTATGGTTCCACCAGTTTGTGCTTGCAGGCAAATGGTATTTCTTGCTGATCTTCCAATGCACCATTGTTGCAACTTTGTTATGCCATTGTTTATAATTAGTCTGCGCTATCTTCTTGTTAGAAGCAGCTATCTTCTTGCAGCAGCTTATTATTATTATTATACCTTTCTTGTATATAGCTTGATGTGATGAACATACCTAGTATACCTGCCTCCTTTTCCAAAGCAATAACCCTGTAAAGTGAGTTGGGCTGATACATAGTGACTGACCCAACGTCCTCCATCCAGTTTTCTCGCCTATAGGAGGCTTAGGACTCACAGTCTTCTAGTTTCTAGGCCAGCACCATAATCAGTAAACTAAACTGATTTTCTGTGTTTCTGTTCTTTCTGAGAGAGTTTTATGATTATGCTCATGAGATATATACTTATAATTTAACCAGGAAATAGCTTGGGATTTGCCTTCTACAATTCAGCTAACCCCATTTTTATCCTGTCCCACTTGGGCAGCAGATTGTCCAGAATTTCTGTAAAACATTGAATCTTAAATTGTATGTTCAACTAATGTTGAATATCTTGACAGTGAATCAAGATAAAGATTTTTTCTTATGTTTGTGTTCATTCAGTTTCACTTGTCAAACAAATACATTATCTATTAATGAGGAAGTATTGGCAGATCTCCCCCAGATGCTACAATGAAACAATTAAGGAGATGTCTCTGTGCGGGGAAGCATTAATAGACATTTTTCAGATGAAAGTTCAAAGAAATATAAGCTTTTAAGGTGTTAAAAATATATTGAAAGTATTCCCATCTTCCCTTTCAACATATCTTTGTGAAAATGCATTTTCAGCACTCATATAAACCAAGGACAAATACTGAAATAGGCCAAATGATACCCAACAATATGATTTCCTTTAATAAATCGCATTCCGAGAATTGGTGAAATATGTCATTGTACGCATGCTCACACATCTCATAAAAACTTATTCTGATGAATTAAATGTAAGTGAAAATAAACAGTATTGTTAAAGCTTGTTTCATTTCAATATCCCTTTTACTCTTCCATCTCCTTTTTAAATATCAATAGTCACAACTTTTGTCTATGTGAGTGTATTTGTATATATCTCCCTCTCTCTGTATATATGTGTGTGTGTGTCCCTGTGTGTATATTTGTATGCATATGTTTATCTCTGTCTCTCTCTCTGTATTAGTCCATGGTTTAAGAAATATGATACTGGCAAGCTTAACTGAAACTAAAAGACTACTACATAACTATGCAAAATTTTCTAATATCCTGAGAGATGTGAAATAGGCTGGATAAGAAGAGAAACATCTTGAATACTCTTCAGCCTTCAGTCCTCCTATTGTATTTTTTTTCTACTGACCATAACAGCCACTTGTCCAGGATATTTTCAGAGTTCCCCAACCTCCTTACCATGGTGCCCATACAGTATCTAAGTGGCCTTTCATCCAAAAAGCTGTGATTTGGGAACTAATGATTGTGAGCTCCTGAACTCACTACTCCTTTCTTCCCCTTCTTAAGAATATTTTTGTAAAACAATCACCAAGCTTTTTTTTTAAATGCTTCTGTTTTTGACATAGCTATTGTGGCATCACCATTTACAGCAAACAAAGCTGCACCGCATCAAATTGCAGGCAGAGCATTGTAGAAGTTTCCTAATATACAGTAATGGACTGAAAAGACCTGGCCTCCCCCTTCAAATGAGTAAAAATATACTCTGATTTGGGGTGTAATGGAATGGAATGTAGTAAGGAGTTGGATCCTCAGGAAGAGGGGGGTACATTCCAGAAAAGTAAAAAGGCAATTCAGGTCAGATCTCATGTGTGAGAGAAGGACAGCAAAGACAGCCACTCCCTTATAATTCACAAAGTACTGTACATCGTTAGTGCAGACAGTAGAGTCCAGAGTTTGGCAAGATTTTGTCTGTAGGTGTGAATCAAGAAAGAATTCAGCTTGGAGGAATTAACATCTTGGTTTTGGGCCTGATATCAGCATAATATTAAGAACTCTGTTCATTTTAACTTTGCTAATTGTCATGGACTGTGAGAATGTTCTTGAGAGATAGCAAGAGGAAAAGTCACAGTCCAGGCAACGGTCAGACAAAATGGATCTTTGCCTGCTAAAAGATTGTGGATGTGGCCGATGTCTCAGAAGGGACCCTCCCAGTTCTTGGACTGTAAGGCAAAGAAAAGAGAAATACTGTCAGACTTATGAAAACCTTACAATAAAGGTAGTGTTAGAACTTACGGTTACTCCTTCTTGTCTGGACTACCTCAGGCACTAATTTACTTTAATGCAAATGTGTTGGAGAATATTCTCTGGTATCTTAACAGAACATTGGACAGGAGTGAGATTATATCATTGCACATCTTTCATCTTTTCTAGGATCGTTGATTATTTCATCTTAGCCCAGTTTTCTGTTTTTCCATTACAATTGGGAAATTATATATATGTTGCCATTGCCAGGTCGCAGTCAGAAAGTTGGAATCCTAATATACCTGGAGATTGCCAGATTACATACAGTTGGTTTATAATGTAGACTGTGTGGCAGTAATTCTTAAATCACTTCACCGATTCCCTAAATTAATATGTTTTTTTGAGTCTGGATGGGATATGAATGCAGGGAACTTAGACATCTTATCTTAAAAAATAAAGGAAAGACTTTCAGTGCTTTGGTATACCAAAATTTCCCTCACTAAACATGGCAAGCATTCTGAATGTTTTTTATGAAGTTTAATTGGCTTGTTCTATCATTTATGCAGCTAAAGCAGTGTTCATATAAAGTGGCAGATAAAATATCCAACCCTTTTAATTCAAGACGATGCAAGGCTTTGGAGATGCAGATGAGAACCTTTACCCTCTTCCTGTCTCTACTGACACCTCCAGCCATTCCTGCAGTGAACAGCTTTTCCTTTCCTGCTTGTCTTAGCACAGTGCAGAGGGTGAGAGGTTGTAATGTCTTTTATTCAAGGACCACAAATCAGATCTGTATTATAATAGCTTCAGGACAGAAATCAAAAGCAAAAAAAAAGCATATACATGCAATACAAAGATACATTAAATGTTCAATATTGATTATGAAATGAAAATATTCAAAGGCTACAGAAAAGAGGTTTTTACCCCAAGTACTTTGCCTATCTAATTTTACTTGCAAGGGCCATACTTAAAAAGCTTGCAGGACTAGGACTTTCTTTGGGGAGAGTTCAAATTGACTAGGAAGATGAAAACAGAGGTGCAATACTGGATTGCTTCAGAAATTTCTTGAGTGGGATGATTTCCTTGTTCGGGGAAACAAGAAACTTAAGAAAATCCTGTGCTAATTGCAGGAAAATATTAGAGTTTTGTAAATAACTTTTTGTCTCTGTTTCCTTTATCTCGACCATCCCAGTTGCCCAAAGATTTCTTATTTTCTGTCCAATTCACCTTTAATACATACATAGTGCTGACTCTCTCCACCCACCCTCCTCATCTATTAAGCATTTCAATTAATCAGGCATCCATTCAGTTCATCTAACAGCATCTGCCTAAATTTATTCCTTATACTTTCCCATTTTCTACCTTTTATTATTATCTTGCAGTTGGAGAGAGACAGAGAAAGAGAGAGATCAAGTTATCTCTTATAAAATTCAACAGTATGCCAAGTACACCAGTTGCATTATAAATAATGAATACATATAATAGTAGTAAGGAAAGCAACGAAATGCTCATTACAATATCAAAGATTGAGTCATACGCTTAGATAGAACATACTTTAAATCACAAATATTGATATAATTCTATATATTAGTGATATTCCTGAATTCATTAGAAATCTTAATGAAGTTGGTGGTGGTAAAAAAAAATTAAATTAGAGAACTCCCCCAAAGCATAATCCTTCATTTATTTGCTTCATCATTTTACAGTCAGGCCTAGCAATCACATTCCAAACAATTCTGTCTTATGCATAGAGATAATGACTTATTCTGTTTCCATCTTCTTTCCTTCAGATAAAACTCCTTACAATTGCTTTTTATTTAATTTATATTAAATTATTTAATTTATATTAAAGTCCAATATGATTTTTAAAATAAATAAACACAATACTGTTTGTGTTTATTTATGTCTGAAAAGAGTATATGTCTGAAAACTTCAACTTGTCATTATTCTACCGTTTGCTGGTAGTGGGAACTGAGACACTTACTTGAATTTTGTAAACATATTGATAATTCTTGCTTTATTATAGTTTCATGACTGCATTATAAAAATAATACTTGTCTGTTCATAGCCTTTAACTATTATTTTGTTGGTTTTGCCAGAATATATTAGCTCACAAAAGAACTTGGAATATTTTAGGCTTGGGATAAAGTTTTAAAAACTGAAGCAGGTACCAATTACTTGGTAGGTATCAACAACTAGAGGAAGCTCAGTTGTGGATTTGACTGGAGGTGAAAGGGAAGTTCAGTGCTGTAAAGAGGAATCTGGATCATAAGATCTATGAATCCAGGTAAGCTGGATGTGGTCAAATATGAGATGGCAAGACTGAAAACAGACATCTTAGGAATCAGTAAACTAAAATGGACAGGAATGGGTGAATTTAATTCAGATGACCACTATATCTATTACTGTAGACAACAATCCCTTAGAAGAAATGGAATAACTGTGGCAAATTCTTAAAGAGATGGGAGTACCAGACCACCTTACCTGTCTCCTGAGAAACCTGTATGCTAGTCAAGAAGCAACAGTTAGTACCAGACATGGAACAACAGATTGATTCAAAATTGAGAAAGGAGTATGACAAGGCTGTATATTGTCAACCTGCTTATTTAACTTATATGCAGAGTACATCATGCAAAATGCGAGGCCGGATGAATCATAAATTGGAATTAAGATTGCCAGGAAAAATATCAACAACCTCAGATGTGCAGATGATACTACTCTAAAGGCAGAAAATGAAGAGGAACTAAAGAGCCTCTTAATGAAGGTGAAAGAGGAGAGTGCAAAAGCTGGCAAAGTCAAAGCATGTTATATTAACCTTGCCAATTTTGCCTTATTCAACAAACTATATTTAAACAAATTATGGTTAGCACAATATGCTAAATAACCAAATTGATGTTTGCTGCTGGCTTGCCTAAATGGTACAGCTAATATTCCCAATTCATCTGTTGGGATGACCATAGATTTTTTGCAAGCAAATCATGCACATGTTTCTGCAAATCATGCACATGTTTCTTTGAGCTCCCACCTATCTGACAAGAAATATTGAAGTAAATATATTGATGTAACAAACAGGTTTTATTTTTTTTTAAATGAGAATTTAGCTGTGGGAAGGCTTGCAGATCAAGGGGCAAATAGACATGATCTAAATCTAGAGAAGTGATCAGTCTTATAAATGTTCCATATGAATTGTGCCAGATCTGAATACACTTAATTTATGCTTTGGCATAATACATAGTATTAATATGTTCAGATCATTCATCTTTAGATCACTACATTTTACATGAAAATTAATCAGACATTTACTAAATCCAATGAAAAATGACAGGTAAGGTAATATTTAGCCAAGTTTTTTTATTTATTTTGATTCTTAGGTATTTTTCCTCCTTTGTACATATTAAAGTAACCAGGATAAAGCAGGTGCCCCGGCATGTTGAATTAGTTTGTTGGATAAGATTTCTCACTAAAACTTAAGTGATAGAAAGTACAATCCCAGCCATCATGCTAATAGATCTCAGTTGAAATGTCGTATATAAACATATGCTAAATGTTATCAAATTTATTTATTTAATTTATTAATAGTTACTTATTTAATCCTAGAGGATTCTGGATGGTGTGAAATGAAATAAAATAAAACTACATTATCATAAAACCCTAATATTAAATGTGGAAGATGAATGTCTCAGCTCAGAGTTGCTAGGAGAATAATTTAGGCTTGCTAAAATAATATCATCCTGACTTGTTTACAGAATATTAACAAGATTGAAGCTCTACCGATTTCAGAGGAGAGGGACATCTATGAATTAGGGACTCTACAGAGGAAGTCTCTCATCCAATCCATGTCCCACAAACCTCACAAAGTGAAGGTGGGGAGTGGGGAATTTTAATAGGTTCTCTCTAAATAATTGATCCAGTCATCTAGAAAATAAAAAATGAAAAAGAACACCTGAGCATGTTTGTGTTATTTCCAAAGCCAGCTATGATAATCTAGATACCTAATATTAAATCTGAGAATATATTTTATTGGAAAATTTATCTGGTGAGATTTTCTCTCTTTTTAGAGATCATTGTCTATCAATTATCAATTGATAATTGGCACTATACCGTAATAACTCAGTGGGATTTCAGTGTCCATTTTGTCTCCTTGCAGATAGGAAGGATGAGTGCATATGCTGACATTTATGCATCAAAGCAGGGACAACAGGGTACGGCAGAGGGTGGTTACCAGCGCTATGGAGTTCGCTCTTACCTACATCAATTTTATGAAGACTGCACAGCATCCATTTGGGAGTACGATGATGATTTTCAGATCCAAAGGTCACCCAGCAAGTGGAGCTCTGTATTCTGGAAGGTAAGGCAAACCTAAGGATTGTCTTGTAGCACATCTGTGGAATGTTATCTTCCAAAGGCATTAAAGTAGTATTATTATTAAAGTAGTAGTACTTGAATTCCAAAGGCATTATGAGCTTTTAGCATTTTCATTATAATTTTGTTGTTTTCTTTATAATCTATAACTGTTTTGCCCTAAGCAAAATTGTGTGTGATGGAAAGGTGGGTTATATATTTAATAAATCAATAAATTTAAACCAATGTATTTATTCTCAGCTGTCAGCCTCCCTGCATTTTGAAAGCAGAAAATGGAACAGCTTTGATGAGCCACATTAGGCCAAATTATAGATACCAGTTATGTAAATTTTCATTAAATTCACTACAGTATGTTCTAAACTATCTATCTTCTAGATATAGGAATCTAGAATTTTAGAATATAAAAATGATCAGATATTCAAAGTAAATATTAGACCAAGAAACAATCCCTTTTTTTCAGAATAAATTGTTCCAAATTATATCATTGGGATAGTAATACTGTAGAAGGAAAACATAGCACTCACGTTAGAAATGCAAAAGTTTATGGAAGGGATCATTTTATTAAATCAAAAGCCCTCATATATCCATAGAACAACCTGACTATTCTTTGTGTCTTGTCTGTTCTTTGTGCTTATTGGATATGTCTACGGTTGGTAAGGTGAAAAAGACTATTGATTTTCATGGAACTTAGGTATTGATAATTATGCTGTTATAGACATAAGTCAGCCTTCTCTAATCTCAAAATTCTCCAGATGTGATATCCCACACCTTTCTATCAGAGAACAGATTCATCTGTCAAGAGAATGAAAGCCTTAAACAACTCATTGCATTATAAATGACAAATGACAGTAACACATCAGATATGTTTAATGCCTAAGACTTAAGCCATAAAGTAAAAGCCATCAGAATAGCCTTTCTGACTTCTGAAATCTCTTTGTTTTCTAGGTTGGACTCATCTCGGGGACAATGTTTATGCTGACAGGAATCATAGTTCTTGTAGTAGGGTTTCTGGTACCCCCCAAAATCGAAGCCCTTGGAGTAGAAGATTTTGTGGTAGTGGATACTCATGCTGTTCAATTCAATAGAGCCCTTGATGTATGTAAGTTGGCAGGAGCAATATTATTTTGTATTGGAGGGACCACAATGGCAGCCTGTTTACTTATGTCTGCATTTGCAAAAAGCTACTCCAAAGAAGAAAAGTACCTGCAACAGAAATTTAAAGAGAGAATAGCAGATATGAAAGTCCAGACACACCCAATCACAAAAGCCCCAGCACCTGGAGAATCCAAGATACCTGTAACATTGTCCAAAGTTCAAAATATCCAGCCATTATCTGAAACCTGATTCCTGTTGTCTCTTTCCTAACACACCCTTCTTGTGAATTTGCAAAGGTTGTTTTGACTAGCACTTGAATCTGGATTTGCAGTGCAGCAGTTCTGCACTCTGTAGGAAAAGAAGCAGGCAGGAAAAACTATTTTGATAGGACTTCAGGAGTGACAAGGAAGTGAAGGTTCAGCCATTACTGGTTTCAATGAAGCATTAACATATACGTTGTGAATGATTTTTTTAAAAGTCCGCAAAACCATTTAGATTCTCCCCATCCCAAATATGGTTCATTCATATGGTTCATTCCATCTTTCCCTTCATTGTTACATATTTTGTTCCTTTTAAATAATGAACGTTTGTCTGTTTAGTGTGAACAATTTAGATCATATCCTGTTCAAAGGAACAGTCATGTCCATCAAAGCTGTGTGTTGGCATGTATCAGAAAACCATGCAGCAAGCAGACAATTTCCATTTCTGTCTGGCGTGTTTATTCGCCTAGAGTACAAGCATAACTGCTGCTTGCAGACTTTTATGTCTGCAGTTATACAGACATAAAAGAAACCATCAGTTACACATGATTCTTTTCTTTCATGCCCAAAACCTTTTATCCACTCTAAATTGAAACTTGCTAACAATAATGCAGTATTCAGGGGTGGGGCACCAGGATCGCATTAGCCCCCGTACTTTTTTCTTTGGCTTTCAAAGATCCTTCTTATTGCAATTATGAATTTGAACTTCCCATTATTTAGAGAATAGAACCCAATTTCCTTGTGTGTTGCACCTCAATAGGCTTAGTCCTATTTTAAAACATAGAACCCCCCCCAAAAAAACAGAAAATCAAGAGCCCTGTCCTCTTGAATGATGTGGCCCACTATTTGCTTCAGCATGCAAAGTCACTCCCAAACGTTATGTGTAACAACAGTAGCAAATGATAGTACCACTTTGAAGTCAAAATATATAGTATTCAAGGCCAGCCAATTTATCATATTTATCAAAAGCTCATCTTTTTAAAGAGATATGATATTTTAAATCATTGAACGAAAGACTGCATCAAACTGATTTCTTCTGGGGTCATTCTCAGTCCCTCAGTTAATGTATATCTTTATTTTTTAACTCTCAGTTTCTATTAAGATTCACCAAGGCCATTATGAAAGGTGCCTAATGTTTAGCAGGGAAAAGAATACAGAATTAATTAACTCGGTTACAGGTCTGGCTTTGAACCCTTGTGAAAAAAAATGACCTGGTTTTGCTAGATGGGTATAGAGTTTTATTAGGTCAAGGTAAGGGCAATAAAAAATTCACCCCAGACATTGGGGTATGTATATAAAGCTCTTGTAGCGTACATAGGCATATGCCTTCTTTTAATTTCATGGTGGAAACAAATGTGTCCGTGTGTGTGTTTTCACACACACACATACAAACATACATACAGAGAGAAAGCCAGAGCAAGATTAGTTTCTTCCATTTGTAGAAAATACCATTGACATTCCATATCCTTGATTTGATATTACTTTCAGCAGATATCTTTTTTGATACATGACACATTCTTCCATCTTTCCCTGAATTTGTCTGATCTTGAGTTGAAGTACCAAATATTACATGTTGGTCTTTTGTTAAGAAACCAAGCTTATCCTTAAGCAGAGAACAACTGTGAATATTCTTACTTAAAATGATATGTTTTCTCTAAAAATATAAATCTTACCTGTCTCAAGAGACAGTTACTGTCAACCTTTTAATCAATGAACAAAAAAAACTTATGTAAAAAAATGTGAACTTTGTACTCTTTGACCATATGTGTTCCCCTACAATTTCATCTATTTTTTTCCATTGGACTAACAAAACTATTGAGAACCAGCTTTCTTGATAAGAAATTTATTTATAACTTAAGTGTTCACAGTGTTACTGACTGGGTTCACACATTATATTATATCATAGCTTGTTTAGTTTGTTAAAAAGTTACAAGTGGTTGGGTTCATACAAAACATTAAACTATAAAGAAATACTATGATTTAGAGTAATTTGTAAACTTTATTATTGCCTACAGGAATTTTTCTGCAAGTTGGGAAAGGGAAACACATAGTTTCACAGTAGTATGTAATTATAATTTGTGCAAATTTAAAATTCTATGCATTTTCTTTATATTCATGCTAATAATCATAAAATTATTTGAATTTATTTGAATATATATTCAAATATTTATTCAAATATTTGAAGTGCTCACAAATGATAAAATCACAAATTTCTGACAATATTAAAGTCTACAAAAGTACCATCGTGGCTGTTAACAGAAGATTGTTTTGAATGCTATTTCAGGCCACTATCTGCTGGCTCAACTGTGTGGCAAGCACAGCTTACAGACTTTAGTTTTATACCACTTCTACAATATTTGAGAACATATGTACTGATGACTTCAGACTAGATATCACTGGGGACCTCATCAATGAATCCTACCCTTTAATCTGATTTAGTCTATTTCCCAATCCTTATGAACATTTGAACAGCTATTTTCTCTGCTTCTGAATGTAGAGAATGCTCTGCTTTTTTTCCTTTTTTGGGGGGGAGCCACTGCCTCCTTCCGAGGCTGAGAGGGTGTGATTGGCCCTCCCAGTTTCTAAAATGACGGTTTAATCACTAAGTACACCCAAACAGGCTCTTGCATATTCTTTGCTTCATCCCAACTCCTAGCCATTCAAACTCTCTCATTCATATAGACACACACTTAGGCAAAGAGGATCAACTCCACATGTTCATTCACAATTACCATGGTTGGGGGAGTCCCTGGCAGCAAAGCTACACTTTCTTGCCATCATCAAGAATGACTTGATAGTCCAATATCTTTTCTCTAATACTAACATTAAAGTTTTTTGTTTTTGCAAAATAGCTAGACAAATGCACCCAGATATCCTGAAAAATACTAGGGTGATGCAAGCAAATTATTTTCCCCTTTGCATTGGAAGTAGGAGAAGAGGGATTTTGTTATTCTAGGAACTGCTATAGTTAAGACGTGGAACACTAATTACAGATTTTGTATTCCCTAACCAGTCAGCTGGAAGGAACACTGAATGGAGTAGATAGGTCCAGACGAAAAGCACAACTATGAGTACTAAGTTTATATTTATTGTAAGATTACATTAACAAAATCTTGCAAGACTAAAAGTATTTTTCCCTTTCTCTCCTTTGATTCTCTGGAAAACTAGGGAAGATTCTTTCTGAAATGTTTCCCATGCCCCCTCTTTCTGGGGACTTAAATACTTTTTACATGATAGTTGTCCATTCTGTAGCTCTTCCTTCTGTCTCCTATGGTCATTCCCACATACCATTAAAAACTGTTTGTGTTTTTGCCTCTCTTCAGCATTTTGAGATCAGCAGCAGTGATGACTATCACACAGCCCACTTCAAAATACTTTAGAGGGACAGATGTAGAAAGGTACCATGGGAAAATGCCCTCAACTATAAACTTCATGGAAAATGTTAAACAATCCTCACATCATCCTTTTCTGCACTAAAAAGCTTACTAAAAAGCTTATCATAGCTGTCGGTCTTATAGGAGAGATTTATTTTTTATTTATATGCTGCCAAACTCAGAACTACTCTCAGTGGCTCACAATAAAAATATTAAAAAACATAAAATATAACTGCTAAAAATTAGTTAAAATCACTAAAAAATCAAACAGACTGAAAAAATTAACCAGACAGAACAGGAGGGACAGGGTAACAGTGGGAGAAGGTGCAGCTAGCTTAATCCATCAGCCACCTCCTTGCTGATATACCCACATTGGGGCCCCAAGCTAGCTGGCAAAGCCAGGTCTTCAGGCCCTTTTGGAAGGCTGGAAGGGTGGAAGCAGACCTTATCTCAGGCAGCAAGGTGTTCCATAGGACAGGGGCCACAGCAGAAAAGGCTCTTCTCATGGACCCCGCTAGCTGAAATTCCTTGAATGATGGGATCCACAGCATGCCTCTTCTGCTGGCCCTGGTGAGGCAGACTGTCCTCATAGGGATGAGATGATTCCTCAGGTAACCAGGTCCAAGGCTTTAAAGATCAAAACAAACATCCTGAATTGCACCTGGAAGAAAACTGGCAACCAGTGCAGCTCGCAGAACAGAGGTGTTATATGGGCCATTCTAGGGACCCCCAAAACTGGCCGCACAGCAGCATTCTGCGCCAGCTACAGCTTTCAAATGCTCTTCAAGGGTAGCCCAATGCAGGGCATATAGCAGTAATCCAATGGTGACATGACAAGGGCATGAATGACTGAGCACAGGGACTCCTGGTCCAGGAAAGAGTGCAACTGGCTCACAATGTGATTGCAGTTCTTATTAAAACAAGGTATCAGAAATGTGTCAAGATATAATTTGGCAAGAATTTTTATAATTCTTGAAATGCATCAAGAAATAATTCAGTAATTCCTCAAGAAGTAATGCTACAAATAATTCTGTCATTCTTTTCTTAGGATGTATTTTACAATCTTTATAGCAAAGCTTAACTGTAGGACTGGTCTTGCTCTTTTCACAGATGTCTTATTCACTGTAGTTTTTCCTCCCTTCTGTCAAGAAGGTAACGTAAGGGCAGCAGCAAGGCAGGGCTCTGTGACCTTTCCAACTGGAACTTTAATTAAAGACTGGGAAGGATAGAAATGTGACATTTTGAGTCTCACAGTTCCATGAAGGACATTTAAAGTGATGGCTGAGATAGTCACCATCTTTCTTAGTTGCATTTTCATAGCATAATGTCTTGACATCAGATTGAAAAAGTTAATTTACATGAGTTTCTAGGAAAAAAAACCCAAAGCTGTCAAGAACAATATTGTTCAGAAAAGGGCAGATGCATCTGGTGTCGAATAACAATGTTGTCAAGAATGAAAAATCCCCTAAGATTTCAAAGTTTTGCCATATTTGGTCAATAAATATCTTAAAACTTGGGCAATCAGCTTTTGTCCTTCTCCAGTGTGAATAATTTTGTGAGCAACCATAATCAGCTTACACTGATGTAGCCAAATATTTGTGTTCTGTGATGTAGTTGCACATTAACTGTAGACACAGTCTCCAGTGTTCATGATCGCCTTCGTGCAATCAAGCAAAGGGTTGGGGAAAGGGGCTTGAGAGTCAGCCTACCGGACTTCACAGGAACAGCTGAAGAGTGCAAAGGAACAGAAACAGCTGAGGCACACGATTGAATGTTTCACAATTGAGGAAGAAAGGGGTGGGGAAAGGGACCAAGAGGCAGCCTACTGGACCCTGTAGAAACAACGGAAACACAGGGGAATAGCTGGGATGTGCAACATGATTATTCCTGAATGATCAAGCAGAGAGGTGGGGAAGGTGATTCAAGAGACAGCCCACTTGCAGAATAAGTGAGGAAGTGGAAGGAATTATGGGTATGGGTATGAAAGGTCTTGCATTGACTCTGATGATGGATCCCAGTCTTGTTCAGTTTAATAAAGTTCAGTTTAATAAAGCAATGAATGTTCTGGAGACCATTTCTACGTTTAACTTAGAACCACCATTATACAGTAGATACTTAAGGAGCAAGATCAGCTTTTGGTCACTAGAACTAGCATATTAAGATTTTTGTTAAAAAAGTAGTCTATTTTGACTTGTTTCAAAGGCATAATTTGCAAAGCATTTTTTTCATATTGTTATTATTTTCCTCCACAGAGGGAAAATCTTTCATCTTAATTCACCAAAACAGAAATAAAAATAGTAATTTCAGAATTTTACCCCATAATAACATTTACCTTAATTCTGCCAAAGGTCCAATGACATATTTTACCCTGAATTCCTGTTCTAGAAGGCTTTGCAAGTGAACTTATTTTATTTATTATACCTGTGTGCCGCTGATCTCGCAAAGAGTGACTCTTGGCAGCTCTTTGCAACTTACATGTGATCTCATCACTATGACTGAAGATGCAGATGGAGAAATAATAAAAAGAGCAATGAGGCAAAAGCATGAATATTTTTGGTCCACAGAATAAAAGGCAAACTTTAGCATAAGATGGCAAGCAAGAAAATGCTGATATGAAAACTTCTTAAGGACAACCTTGCTGAACCACAATCCATGTTTCCACATAATATAACTTCCCTTGCTGCACTGTAGCATTTAACCAGTTCTCTCAGATTTCTCCACCAAACATCTCTAATCATTGTTTCTGGATTTAGAAATCCCAAACACAAGAACAGAAGAGAAATTGCTCATGCAATCTATGATCAGCACTAATTTAGCACTACTTAACAAGCACCATTTTTACCTTGTTTATGTTGAATGCACTCTTAGCTTAGCATATTTCTTTCATTTCTTGATTACCAGCCTCTTCTCTTCTGTTTTTTTTTTAAACATAATTATTCCCATACCATAGTGCATCATGCATTAAAAGATGGGAACCTCTCTTCTTCAGGTATGTGGGGAAAAATTCCATTATGATTTGAGCAGTAGCTCCAATATGGTTTTGATAGCATTACAATGATACCTTATGCATTCTCATCGTTAAGGTATTTTGTAAAAAAAAGAGGGAGGTTGCCATTTTGTTAATTATTATGCATTTTATGCAGTAGCATCAGTAAACATAAAGGTAGTCCACATTTAGTGACTTTCTTGCTTAGTAACTCTTCACAGTTAAAATGGTATAAAAAGGTAATTTTATAACTAGTCCTCACATTTATTACTTTTGCAGATTTATAAAGCAAGCTACAATGAGATCATAAGCATAGCTGAGGTTTCACTTAGAGACTGCTTTGCTGAATGATTAAGTTGCTGGTCTCAATCATGGTTACTAAATGAGGACTACCTATAGCACATTCAACAGCATCCTAAGTCAAAGGCAAAAAATATATCCCTGCTTATAAATTAAGGACTGAACTAAACAAAACAAATAAAGCTGCACTGTTTCATTGTTCCAGTTGTCCGATCCATTTACAAAAAATTAGCAGATTTGCTATCCTATCCTCCAAAAGACATTTGGTGCATTTACATTGAGAAGATGCATTTATGCATGGAGAGAAACAGATAAAAATAAGTAGAGGAAAATAGATTAAAACCCAATTCAAACCATATGCAATAAAATACTAGATTCATATGTATGGCCAAAAGAAACCAAAAAATTGTAAGTGAGCCATGGAAAAAAACTGCTTCTCCAACCTCAGCAGATGGCAGATAGTGAAAAAGGGCTTCAACCGTCTGACAAACTGCTTTTAGGAAATTACATTCCTAGGCAAAAGGAACAGGACAGAGTTTCTCAAAAGACCTTGCTGCCTGAGGTTATGTTTCCCCTAAGTCACAGAACAAAGTAATCAAGGCCAGTTAATTCATTGCAGTATGTGAATCCCCCTTCCTCAGAGATTCATCATTTATCAATAATATACTTATCAATCCTGGTCAATTATATATTTCTCAATCCTGGTATAGTAGTAATAACACAGCTATAATCAAATAAGTTATTAATAATTTGTTCCCCTTCATAGCATTCTAACCATGACAAGACCAGCTCAAGAAGCATGGATACAATTGACAGAATTACTAGGAAGATGGTTCAGCCTGTATCACTTCTTAATCTTCCTTGCTTCATTTTTTCCAGCAAGTTTCTTCCCAGCTTGACTTACATGAATTATCAACACTCTACTGAGAAGAAACAGCCTGCAGTAATGCCTCATAGTCAGATAAAAGAGAGGGAGACAGAAAGGCTACTTTAATTCTTCTTGTCTACATACACATGACTTACACATCAGTGGGAGACAGATGTGAATGTGAATAGTGACCCCATTAGCCAGAGGGTATCTTAACATCAGCACTCTAGTTGAGGGGAAATGGAAGGGACAAGAGCA
>JANHZU010001950.1:118542-135998 GCA_032468055.1 Acrochordus granulatus
TATGCTTTATTATGAAGCTGAGCTGATAAGAAATATATGGTCGTATTTCCATTTAATATCTAAAATTTTGCCATTCTTGAAAGTAGTTATTATGGGAAAGATGCCACAGATTTCTTTTCTTGAAGGAAGGAGAAAGGGAAATATGTTGGAGCAGTATTTGGTTAAACCCAAGTATAAATTTAAAAAGAGCAGTTTTGAGGAAGTCAGCAGGTCACTCTGATGTACAGTAAAGAGCTGTGAAATCAACTGGAACTGAAATTAGATTTCTAAGGTATAGCATATGTTGTGATGAAGGTGCCAGGGAAGATAAAGTAGGCTACACTTTTTCAACCTGTTCTGATTGTGTTCCAATCGTTTGGAATCAGAATGAACAGTTCCACATTATGCAGCCAAAATCAGAACAAATTAAAACAGGGCTGCTCTTGCAGTTGCATCAATTAATCCCTGTTCACAGGGATTGTGTTCTGTGTATTTTTTTTAAGGAACGAGGCAAAATGGTCTTTATAAAAACAAGTGAAAATGCCAGAAGGAAGATTTATTATACACAGATCAAGTATTAATTCTGAAACAGCATCCAAAAAAAAAAAAACTCTTTAATTTTACTTCAGGCTTCTGCTCCATTTTGCATAATACCTCAGTCTCCCTCTTGTGGTTTGAAGCTTCACCAAATCTAAAAAGACAAAGGGTGTGTCGAGAGCACCACCACATGCAGTACATATACAGTTAAAAGAGTTCCCATACATAAATATTGCTTTATAGATACAAATATATAAATATTGCTTTATAGATGCAATATCTAGCACACAAAGATAACAGGGTTATATATTTGCACAATATATGTAACTTTGTTATCTGTTAGTGGTTAAGGTTATTTTTTTAAGTGTTAGTGGTTAAGACAGTGGTGTGTCAGCCAGAAGGTCAGTGGCTTGAGTTGGAGAACCAAGACGAGGTGAGCTCCCATTGCTGCCTAGCTCCGGCCAACCTAGCAGTTCAGAAGCATGTAAAAATACAAGGAGATAAATTGGTACCGCCTTGGTGGGATGGTAACAGCATTTGTATGCCTCATTGTATAGTCATGCCAGCCACATGACCATGGAAGCATCTTTGGACATGCTGGCTCTTCAGCTATGAAATGGAGATGAACATCACCCCCTAGAGTCAGCCACAACTGGCAGGGGAAACCTTTACCTTTTTTTATAGTTACCCATATATTTATATGTGTGTGTGTGTGTATACACACACACACACATACATACATATATATATATATATACACACACATACATATATATATATACATATATATATATATGCAAAATGCTATGTAAACATTACAAAAAATGGAAATTAACATAGCCAATTAAGTTCAAAACTGGAAATTTTTCTATGCATTGATCAGGGTGGAATATTTTCACAGGGAATCTTTTTTTTTGTCTCAGGACATATTTCGTTTGGGAGCAGAAGACATTGATGGGGAAGGTTGAAGCTAGAAATGAAACCAGAAAAGCTCATTCATTTTCTGCCAAGTCCTCATCCAGAAGACTACAAAAGCAAGGACACATACTTTTTGCCAGAAACTGATTTCAGACTCAGAAATCAGAGCTATAAGACCAGTGGGGCTGTTCTTAATGCTTTTAAATATATTTAAAAATATATTTAGAATATGGCTGAGCACATACATCAGCCACAAAACCTATATGACTCTGGTTAGTGCTTTATCAGCAACTCTCAAACTTCCTGTGTAGTATGGTTTCTGTGCCTAATATTCTGCATGAAAGCACTGATAATACGTAAAACTGTATTTTATATATTCTCACAAAAAATGCATTGATTCCAAGTGATGTTAATATTATGTTCAGTGGGCAATAGGATAATCTAAGCTGGCTACTCAGTACAATTTCTAAGGGAGCAAGAACCATTTGGTAGAGGCTCAAGCTTAAAGTGGGCTTTAAATTTGGGTACTTGCCAGTTTTTTCAACTTAAAAAATTAAATTGTGTGTTTTTAAATATTTTATTATTTTGTTATTAAACAATCTGCTCTATATGGAAACGTTGGCACTTCTTAGAAATATTTGTGTAACGATGTCTATTACTACTTGGCAGCTGTCCATATTATCAATAAAATGTGCATAATTCTTTTGTTAAATCAGGCTGGACTACACTAGGGGGGCAGTAAAATGGAGGACAGTTGTGTGTATGAACAATAGAGACAATGCTGAGGTGGAGACAGGTTACCTGGCCCCAAACCTGGGACAGTGGAGCCTCTTCAGACAAGGACAGGCCAGGAGATTGCCTATATATACTCAGGAAGGCAACTGCTGATGATGAGACCTGGAGACGTCTGCAGGTGATTCATGAGTAAGAGCATAAGAACTGTAGAAGAAATACCATGCTCGCAGATTCAGCAGAACAATTCTAAAGACATAGAGTTTGCCCAAATCTCCACTTTCTAAAGCACATTTGGAATAAAACAACATAAAGCTACAGAGGTCTTCCAAGCAACTAAGCAGCTACCCAATGAGTGATCCTTCAACTAGCGTGAAAATTAAAGCTAAATGCATAGAAGGAAATATAAGGACTTAAAATTAATTAAAGGCAAAAAGCTTGCTAAGAATCTAAACTTCAAAAGTTTAAAATGAACTAAGGGGATATGAAATAAATAATATGTACCTCTGTGTGAAAGAGAACTGTTTAGATTTGCCGAAAAAAATAACTGGCTGGTTATTAAAGACCAACTTAAGGAAAAGTTGCAAAAGATCGTCTGACCAAAGAACTACATAGTTCTGAATGGGATCAAAGAATTAAGGATACAGAAAAAGGGTACGGGGAAGCACCTTTTATTCCTCCTCCTCCTTTCTGGATTCTATCTTAAATAAAAGAAATGGATACTACTAGGAAAGCAGCTACATTTGTAGAAGGGAAGAGAGATCTTTGAGGACAAATGACAGGAAAAGGAATTACAACAGAGAAGAAAAGGGTGTTCAAGGACATGGGAGAAAATGATTGAATCGGGATTTGTTGGAAGGGAGGTTAGAGGAAAAGGTGTGCAATTATGAAAGAAAAAAAATGAATAAAAAATTTGAAGAATCAACAGCAGTGAGTCGGGAAGTTAAACAAACACAAAATAAAATGGAAAATTTATCTGTTAAGAGAGATTTGACTGCATTTAAAGAAAGAATGGAGGAAAGATTTTACAAAGTGGAATAAAATAACTTGAAGAATTTGTAATACAAATGAGTGGGTCAGAAACATTAACCAAGAGATAAAAAAAGGTTTAAACAATGTGACACTACTGGCTTTGAAAGATAAATAATTTTGCTTAAGTGCAGCTGCAGAAAAACCTGCAAGGATAGATAGAATCCTTGCTAGAAAAGGTTACTGAAGTCTTAAAGTTTATAAAGCAAACAAGAAGATATGGATGCAGAATTGGACAAGGTACACAGAATCAATACAAGAATTGAGAAGTCAAGAAATGTTCCAAGAAATATATGAGTGCACCTTGTCAAAAAGAAGAGAAGAAGCCTTCCAACACTATCTTAACTCCAAGCTAAGAATTAACAATGCCAGAACATCACACAAGAGAAAAGAATATCCTTGTTTGACCAAGGATAAAACAGTGTTTATAAAATACTGGAAGCCCATTATGGACTTTTTGCTTAAAATGAACAGAAATGAACTGATGATTTTGGACTTGCTGATTGGCATGTTAAAAAGTGATCTTTGTAAAGTAATTTTACATAGCTAATAAAGCTAATTATTAGTGTTGGCATGAAAAAAGTGATCTACGTAAAGTAATTTTAAAAGGGGAGAGATAATATTATGTTTGTAAATGCTGTATAGAAGATCAGAAGTCATTTTTAAAGTATCTTTTTCTTCTTTATTTTTTGCATTTTCTGCATTTCTCAATTTCATTTTCTATATTTTATTATGTTTATGTTTTACTGATTTAAAATCTCTGATAAAAATTATGTTAAATCATGCTTGACTAAGGCATGTTAAATCAGGTCTCCACTCATATAACCCTTTATTAGCTTACTCAGAAGAAGGCTTTCAAGCAGGAAGAAAGATTAGTCTCATTATTTCAGCCAGTAATGAAGCCATATCTCATTGCAGTGCCTAGAAATCCAAACCATTATATAGATGAATCTTACATAATGCAAACTTGAAGTTTCTTCCCCCCACACACACACTTTCTGAACCAATGGATAACTGGCCACCCTTGATGCCAGTGCCTTGAAAAGTACTTGATCAGTGTTGATGCAACAGTTTTTATCTGCGTCCTCTCTAGCCACTATCCAGTTTTATTTCTTATGCTATCTCATTCCCTATTATCTCCTTCCCCTCCTCTCCCCTTCCCTGTCCTTCCTTCTGTCCTGGGTCACTGAAGACATTATGCCCTCCTTCCATTTTATTAATTGGCTGAAACTTACACACTGTTCTCACTTTTATGCTCTCTTCCCATCCCCACTCCTAACTGACATAACTCTTCCTAACTTTCTTTGCATTTATTTATCTTTATTTCTCTAGTATATATTTGCTTTTACTATTATAATAAAAAAAATCAAGATGTGCGGAACTATATAAACATACACACAGAGTGACATAACCAGTTTACCACATATCTCCCTATTTACATTAAGAAAGTTAGATTCTCAAAACATATTAACCAAATTTATTTAAAGGAGAAAAGGAGTTTAGGTTACAGAAATACAAAAATGTATATATTACTTTTGCATTTATCTTGAAGTTTGTAAGAGTAGGCTTTCCTTCATCCTTGCCTTTTTTCTGATGAAGAAAGGAATGTATAAGACTTAGCAAATCTAGCTGTCAAGCTTCATTCACATCATAATTAATTGTAAATATTGGTTGTCCAAATATTAAACGCTTCCAGATATTGAATTCTATCAAAGTATTTGGCAAAAAAATTGTCTCTTTATCTCATATAGTAATGAATCCTTATACATCCAGAATATTAATCACTGTATTTTCCCAGCCTGTAGTCTAATGTCTAGGGTGTTTCTAGGCTTTTACCTCCCACTTTCCTGAGTTGTAGATATCTGCCCATTCTCTTGATGGCTTTGGGAGGCATCTGATCTATGATGGCATAATGGTTTTCTCTAACATAGGTATTATTAGTTCTTCATTAGCTGCATTCCACAACACAATTTTATACTTTCTCATCCTTCTTTATCTTCCTTGCCTTAGAGGCCCTTGGAGAAATAAGAATGACAGGTGCGACTATTGCTTTGTTAACATTCTTTTAGACAGAAAGAAAATATGGCACTTATGCTGCCTGATAATGCAGTAAAAGGTGATAACAGAAAAACAATTCACCAGCATTGAGGGAAATAGAGGAGAAGGAATTGGAAGAATCAAACGGTCAGCTTTTTTGTCTGACTTGTTCAATTTCACTTCTAAAAGATTTGCATTCTTATCTTTATAACTTTAATGTAAATATCAATATTTTAATAAATTAACCAGGGAAATAATTCTGGAAATGAGCTATTTTGTTACTTGTATTTATGTGACAACTTAAATACCATCATTTGCTATACATATCTGACAACAATGGACTTAAATCCATCAGAAAAGAACTCCACTTTTGTCTCGTCAACTGTATTTTGACAATCCTTTCCACCTCTTCATTTGAGGAAAACTGATCCCTACAAACATATTCTTTCAATTATTTTGGGGAAAAGTAGAAGTCATGTGGTATCAAGATTAGACTGTGTGATGGATGGGGTATGACAGTGAAATCCAAATTTCCTCTTGGACAGCTCATAAGATGTGATGCCTATGTTACAGCAACATGTTTTTCCTACCTTCTGAACTCTGCTTAATTGTTGTTTCAAAGTTTGTGATGTTGCATTGTAGCACTCTAGTGCTACAATGATCAAGTCTGATCAAGTATCAGACTTGATACTGATGCCACATTTAAGGAAAACCATGTGAATAACAGTATCTAAACCCAAAAAACCTATAATAATTGAGTTTTCATGCCAAAGGCTGGATTTTGATTTATTTTTCCACAGATGAAACTTTGTAATGTTATTCTATAGAGTGACACTTCATTTCTGGATATTTAATCAGCTGTCACATGTATTGAAGAAAGTATTCCCCTTCATTTATGTGGTGTGATAACAATTACTGCAAATTGAGGCTTTCATCTCTGCAGTCAGTATACTAGGAACCCATCTTTCACAACCTTTAAGTATTGAAGACATCAATAATGTGCTCCATACATTATTGTGAATGCCAAATTTGATAGTAATTTTCTTTTGAGTGATTCACCAATTGTCATTCATAATTTCATCAACTTTTCTTGTATGAAGTGTGTTGGTTGCTGTCAATATTCATAAAAATTTGATTGGGAGCTTCCCCAAATTCAATATAACATGGGTAGCTATATAAATATTTTAAATAAATAAATAAAACCTACTAGCAGTTCACCATCTTTATATTTTTTTCAGCCCAGTAATGAACCATACTCATGACATCACAGTCATCACCATAAATAACTTGCATCTGATGCTGAATTTCAGTTTGGAGATTTCTTCAGCAGTAAAAAATTAAAACATGCAACAGTGCTTAACATTCACTGATGAAAAGTCACTGCAGGTTTCATTTCACAAAAAGTAGCAATGCAATCTTTTCTCACAGCAACTTCCCACCATCTCAATCAGATGCTAGAGAACACTTCAGAGCTTAGGGTGCATCAGTACTGCTATTAGTTGATGACTTACAACACTGGATGCATTACTTTTCATTTAAATCTCATATATTTCAAAGTACAATACTGTAGTTTTAAAATAATAATGAAAACAGCCTTTACTGTTTTATACTGTAAAATACTGGGCTTTTCCACTGTTTCCATATAGTAGTCTTTTCCTAAGCAGAAAATCATTTCTAACTGGTTTGTCAAGAGTCATGAGAAACAGCATTAATGTCACTTCTGTCTAATGACTGTGGCACTAAGTTTAATTAATTTTTCTGTACAATCATTCTTTATTCATAAGAAATAATTGGTATTTCATAGAGATTTTTATTAATAAATTGCATTATGTATAATCTTATGATGACCAGCAAGTATTGAATAGTAAAAATAACTGAAGGGGAAAAAAGATGAAGTCCATAATAAATTCTGAGGTTAATGAACGTATCATATAATTTTTATTTAAATGTAATAAATAATTGTATAAGTAGAGATCTTTTTCTTGTTTAATTAATTGCAATATAATATTCAAATGTATCACTTCAAGTGATTCATTCTTGAGATGAGGATAAACTAGTTTTCAGTGAAGAATAATGTGCTTCTACACATATCCATAGGCATATAGATTCCTATCAGAAGACAAAAAAGATCACACTTTGAAATTGCCTTGTTAGCAGATCAGGAAGCTGAAGATAAAAATCCAAGATTGTTTTCTAGAATGACATGTTTCTTTGTGATCAAATACATTGACATTAACATAATTGTGTTCACTCCTTCAAATTGAGTGCCTGAGTATATGTTGGCATTTAAAATATCCTATGTACAAGTCTCAGTAACTTTTGGAATATTTTATAAACTAGCACATAACAATGATAGCTAAAAGTTAAAAGAGCATTACCAACAACTACAGGGATATTATTGATAATGTACAGTATGTTGTTACCAATATTCATTACATCAAAATGTTTATCTACATATGAGTATTTCAGGGCTTTCCTTCATCCAAATATAGATAACATTTTTTTATTGACTTGGGTTATATTGTATTGATGAAATAACCATCTTAAATATCCTTCAAGGATATGGCTTTGATGCTGCTCTCGAACTTTTTCAGAGTTTAGAGCAACTACTAAATCAGGAAATGCATTTATAAAAAAGTGTTCTGCCACATTCAAATTAGGTATACTTAATGTAGAATGCGGAGATGGCCAAGGAATTCAATAAGTAAATATCAGCTTAGCCCTGAAAGGGAGGAGGGGAAAGAAACTCAAGATCTCCTTGCTTTGATTTTCTTTGGTGTAAAGAGTGGTAGAGATAATATTTATCAGGCTTTCATTCTGTATCTATACACTTTAACAATAAAATAGAATTCCAGTAGTTCTTATGGTACCTGTTTCCCAACTTCGTAGAAAGTCTGACACTTAAGGAACTTCATCTGTACATATTTTGATGTGAAATAGACTGATCCCGAGTTCCTACATCAGTGTGAAAATTTGTACTATTTGAATGATAGTTAATTACAACGTTCATAGTGATGTGACAATCATATTTTAAAACATCTTTGACTTCTCATTTGAAGTAACTAGAAGCTTGTTATTGTGAGCACCACACAGAAATTCAGTGATTCAAAAGAGGACATGACATATTTTACATATACCAATACATACACATGGTGCTTTCATGCAAAACTTATGAATACATGCAAGCCACATGAAATGAGTTTAGACTGTTCTATCCACCCTTGGTTCATGCAACATCAGCATGAATGGTAAATAAGACTCCAAATTTACTGTACAAGTTAGGCTACACTTCCAAGTTTCAAATCCTGGTTAACATTAAGATAATATGTAAAAATGATAACCCTTGTATAACTTTATCATAATTTTATTAATTAACCCCATCTAATTAATTTGATTAACTTCTAAAGTTTATTTATTAAAATATGACAAGGGACCCCCTCTATTGAGATCCTATGCATTTCAAAGATGTAAAGAATCAGCCAAATATACATTTTTCAATATTTGTGAATATTCTATTCTAAAAGGCATATGGGATAGGCATTACAACTAAAACAGCTTGCTGTAACACTGATGCATCTCTCTTCCAATGGTGTTATATCTCATCTACTCCAGCATTAAGCCCTTGATGCCCAAACAGTTGGGGTTTTATATGAGAAGCAGAGAGAAGGATATGAACAGAAAGCTTCAGAACTGCCCATTATGCTGTAGAGACAGCTGTGAAAATACCTGGCTAACTTAACTTGAATGTAGTTTTCATAAGACTTATACATTCAAGACGATTATTTAAATATTTCATAATGACCATAGGCATTCACAAATCTTAAAAGGCAATACATTACATATGTCTTGTCACAATAATGGAAAGGAAAGAAGAAATCTCAGATAGTGCTTGTAAGTATTAAGACTAGAATATCAGTATGTCTGGCATTTTCCCTTTCCATACAGGGCTCTTATCTATATGATCCTAAGTATCATTTATGTTACAATGATGAAGATCTTTATTATTTTGCTATCATGTGAAATTAAAGATATCGTGCACTCTGTTAAATCTCATTTCTTTGGTTTTGATATATAGATTGATCTCTTCTAATCTGTTAGCCATTATGTTCCCCAGATTGGCTGGCATAATTTGGTTAGAATCTTTAAAGATTCTGCTGGTATTATTGTATTACTGTATATATTTCATCAGTTCCTATATTCTGGCTTGCTAATGACTGGAATGGTGATCTAGCTTCCTCTTTTGGTGCTAGAGGTTCTTGTAAATGGGGAATATATTCTAAGCTATCTTGGGTTCACATATTTATTGTATAGAATTTCAATATATTCCTTCCATCTTTGTTTGATCTTTGAATCAATTACTCTCTGTTCACCAGTATCCTTCGGCACACTAATTCAAAATTGACACCTCTTTCTAAGTTCAGAGAGATTTTGGAATACTTTTTTTCTTTGTATGTCTCTTTCCATCTTTGATGTTTTACAGATATCATTGTAACAATGCTTCTTGTCTCTCTGAACTGCTCTCTGAAAATCTTTAAGTTCTTTCATGATATCTTTGTCTTTCTTGCCTTTGGCTTTGGTTTCTGTTCTTATCTTCAGATTTTTATTATATTTTCTGATAACCAGTTTGCTTTCTTCTTTTTACTGGTATTTGGCAGTCTCTTTTCACATTTATCGTAATAACTTCTTTGATTTCATTCTACAGTTTCTCTGGTTCCCTATCAATTAAGTTCAGGAGTTCAAAGTCATTTCTTCTTCAAAATAGTGAGTATATGATCAAAATCACATTGTGGAAATTAACTGGCATTCTTCCTCTTTAGTTTACTTTGACACTAGACATGATCGGTATGTGATTTGTTACACAATCATCCTGGTCACATATTTACTGTTGTAACTGAGCATTTCCACCTCTAATAGTAAATTTCTTCACCAATAATATAGTACCTTGATTCTTGTGTATTCCATCTGGTGATGTCCATGTATATAGGGGTTGTTTTGATTATTAGAAAATGGAATGAGTAGTCCTTACTTACTGACCACTTGTTCAGCGACTGTTGGAAAGTATGACAGTGCTGAAAAGTAACTTTATGGCCAACTTATGACCGTTTACAATCTTCACAGCATCCTTCAGTGACATGAATATCAGTATAGTCAGAACACATTTTTCTGTACCTAACCTGTTTTTTTCCCCTTGCAAAGCAGAGAAATTGGAGAGGAAAGGATTGCAAGAAAATAAGCTGTTTGCTCTTCTACAAATCAAACACAATGCAATTGCACAAGCAGAAGGAAAGGGGCAAAGGAGAGATTGCCTATCTAAATTGTTTGTTTTTTTTCCTCTCTCTATCTTCCCCTGAAAATGGGAAGAGAAGAGGAAGGATTTTCAAGAGGGAAAGCTGTTTGCTTGGTGTGCCAGCAGTAGGGCTGTAGTCTAGGGCTGCCAGCACAATCACATTGCTTTTGTGGTATACAAGTTAGTAAGCAGACATAGGTAGTGCAATGGTTAGGAGGCAAACAAAAGCCAAAGGTGAAAAACTGAGTACTATTGTATTTTTCAAGCTGAAAAGCACAGTTAGTCATGTGATTTCTCAATTAATGAACACTTTGCTTAGCAGAGTCTGGTCTGCCAAGTAAATGTTCCCAATTAGGGTCATTAAATGAGGACTGCCTGTAATTGCAATAGAAAGCTGGCAGAAATGTATACACCTACATCATTTCTGTTTTCCTAGGCCATACAATCCAACTACATTTTTCCTCTATATTTCCAATTTTGGCATTCCTGTATCTAATCGCCAACAGCACATCTTGTTTATATTTTCTGTAGATTTCAGATTGAACTTGATCATCAGCTCATCAAACTCTTAGCTTTCTGTGTCAGTAGTTCAACAATAAACCTGAATAATATAATAATAATTAGGAGCAAAAGGCATCATTACTCAGAACAGCTTACATCCTGCGACAATGTCTTTAACATTATGAAAGGACAGCATGTGCCTATTCCAGGTCCTTCACTAGGCATTCACTAGGTGGATAAAAATGGTAAATCCATTCTAAACAACTGGCTGACTGAGGGATGAACCATAATAATAATTAGGATTATCTGCAAAATCTAATTTATATTAATCTATTTATTATATCCTTCCTAATTCTGAAAGCAATGCTGTTTCTTCTTTGTTTTCAATGTCTTTAGTAGTAAACAATATGATCTTTTGCTTATGTTGACTTTTTCCATAATCATGCTTCTTACTTCCCATGTTCTCACTATATTTCTTTCTCTGAAGTTTTGGATTTCGTTTTTTTGCATTGCAACATTAGGAACTAGACTTCTCAGAGTTTTAATTAGCTGCATCATAGAAACACCATTAGTACTCCAAAAGAACTTCAGCACTTCCTCAGAAGCTTATTGTAGGCTATTAAACCTGGAAGTTCGATCACTCAGCACTATATTATGAATCACTTTATCTTGTCTATCCATGCAGTTTATTTATTTATTAGCATATTGCAATTGAACATTTATGAAACAGGAAGTCTAAAGTGTAGTTTTTACAGAATAGTTTGGTTGCCCAGAATTGCTAGTTCATTCTGTTCATGCCCATACACTATCCAAGGTGCACCAAGGGGGCAAGCTGTACCAGAAAGTAGCTAACAGTGTTCTGCAGAGGTGTCAACATCATCCGGGATTTTTTTCCCCTCGCATTCAGACAGGTCCGGTGCTGGTTAGTCTCTCTTGTTTTTTCCCCACGGATTGCTGTTAGCTTCCCACTGAAGTTATACCTATTTATCTACTTGCATTTGGATATGCAAATTGCTAGGTTGCCAGGACTGAGGTGAGTGATGGGAGTTCACTCCATCACATGGTGCTAGGGCTTGAACCACTGGAGTACAGAGAGATGACCTTCTCTGGTTGACAAATCCAGTGTCATTAAACCACTGAGCCACCACGCCTCAGTAGTTAATTCAGTACAATACAAGAGTTGTTTACCATTGCCATCTACCTCAAAGTACGAAATTATGCCTTTGCCATTGTCACTGAAGTGATCATCCACCATCTTCCTTTATTGGTCTTCAATATAGCTGCTTGCTGGACAGCTTCATATCCTCGGTGACTCTGCTGGGAATATATACTCTTGGCGTAGAGTCCTGAGGTTCTTTGTTCATCCTTCCCAGGAACTATCTCTTGAGAAGACATGCACAGCAGGACTTGAGTAGGAACAGTGAGGACACACCCATTTGTAATATCTTGATGAAGTCAAGATAGTGTGTTTTGAATGGGGCCTTTCAAGAGGCAGGTAATACAATTTACTGCAATTAAGTTTAAGATGTATAAGGGTCTTTGTTCTGAGTAGATGTATGTAGTATTTTACAGTAAGCCATTTTGCAGATTTCTACATAATTTTAGAAATTCCTTTTATTTTGCTGTTTGAAACATCCTTAATTTTAAATATATGAATCGATTTCTCAAAAGAGAATGAAGTACTTAATAATTTCTGAATAATATTCATGCTTTAATAACATATGCATAACACTACACAGGTATTTTAATTTAAAAAAATCTGGCTATATATCTTGAAATAAATATGGAGATCCAGTAATTCTTAACACAAATCTATAAGGATTCCTTCTGCTTTTGTTTCAGCATGAGAATGAAAGTGGCTGTAAATTAGATTTTGTGATATATCTTGTTCCTTATTTTTGAATTGATTAGTTTCATACTATTGGCAGTGACTTACCCTGTTGAATCCCGCTTGGGATTTTGTAGCAATTTTCTGCATGGTGTTCAAACCCCTGAGGGACTGTGTAGATATTCTGTCAAACCTTTTCCAATGGATGTGCATTTCATTTGCTAGATGTACTATGCTCATTTAAAAGAACCATTCTTCAATCTGTAATGGAACATTTTCAAAAGCTTAGAAAGGCAGAAGGCTGACACACACTGACTGAAGTATTGTTCCTTCCTAAGATGTATTGGTTCCATTAATATGAATAGAATTTCTGCATTGTATTGAATTTTGTATTGCAGCATTCTAATTGTTCACAAGTTATTTTAGATAAAATAAGTAATATACAAAAATGTCATCATTTGATGTACAAATTACTGCAATCACTACTATTGAGGTACTGGTAAATCTAACTTCTCTGCCCATTTTAAAGTGATTTCTTTTTAAAAAAGAAGATGTTTATAGCATATACTAATATACCAAATGTGAGTAATATATTATGGATCACATAAGATAACTGCTTATCCTAGTATTTTTGTTCTGAGAATAGGTAAGAAAATATATTGGGAAAATGTTATAAAGACTTTTGATGTATTGGTTCATGGCTGATTTATTGTTGTTCAGTCACTCAGTCATGTCCGACTCTTCACAACTCCATGAACTGCCTCATGCCAGGCCTCCCTATACTTCATTGCCTCTTGAAATCCACCCAAATCCATGCCCATTGCATCCATGACGCTATCTAACCATTTCATCCTCTGCCATCCCCTTTTCCTTTTGCCTTCAGTCTTTCTCAGCATCACATTCTTCTCCCGTGAGTCCTCTCTTTGTATTATATGGCCAAAGTATTTGAGCCATGGCTGATTAGTTGCTTGTATTTGGGGAGGGTCTTTTTCAAAAATACAAAATAATAGTTAATTCAGATCTTAATACTTCATCAAATAACTTGTGCAAGCCTACTAAATAAAGCATTTTGATTTATGATCAGAATTTTAAATATATGCATTCTCATGTCACTAAAAATAGGGAATGAGTAAGTAATGATAGAAAAGATTGGGCAAACAAGGAGGGACTAAGAAATGTTACTGGAGATTTTCCAATTTACTTTGAGATGTTTATTCTAAGAAGGATCTCACAAGTTTCCTATACATATTCATAAACCAGATATTAGTGGCAATTCCTAAGGTATAATTCTTTTTATGCTACAAAAATATCATTTTGTACATAAATCGTAAATATCATTAAAATAACTTTTCTAAAAAGCTAAAAGCATTCTATTAATTGTATCTTTTTTTTTAATTTACAGGTGTTACTTAGAAGATGGAGCTTCAAAAGGTGCCTGGCTGAATCGATCAAGTATTATTTTTGCAGGAGGAGACAAGTGGTCAGTAGATCCTCGAGTTTCAATTGCCACAGCCAATAAAAGGGAATACAGCCTCCAGATACAGAATGTGGATGTGTCAGATGATGGTCTGTATACTTGTTCGGTGCAGACCCAACACACGCCCAGAACCATGCAGGTGTACTTAACTGTAAAAGGTATAAGTTATTCAATTTTTAAATTTTGATTAATTTTTACTGAAAATTTGGCATTTGATTTTAATTAATAGATAATTCATTTATCAATTAAATTCATCCATTTATAGCTTTTTTGATGCAATTAATTAAAAATGCAATACACATAACTGTAGTCAGTTATAAACACATGTCAAAATGTGTGGGAGTATGTGTGTTTGTGTGAAAGAGAGATGGGAGGATTGATTTGCACTTGCAGCAAGATGTATGGTATTTATTAAATTAAGAGATGCAAATACTCTAACTTTAAAAGTTGGAACTGTAATCAGAACCCTTGTTATGAAAAGATTTTGTTCTTCAGTCTCTCTGCATGGGATGTTCACCAGGTTTTTTAATCTTATATAATCCTACTTGTTGGCCACAGCTAGATATCATTAGGAAACAACTACTTGGAAAAAAAAATTGAAGTGTCGTCTTTTTCATTTCAATTATTTTGAGCCAGGCTTATTCCAGATGTCATTCAACAGTTTAGTTACAAGTTAAAATAAGTTGTATCCACAGTGATTTGAGTAATTATGGATTTGGATTAAATGTCATTTTTTGTTATTCAATTGATCATCCACTCGAAAACAACAATGGCTTCTTTTTATCTCTTTCTTTTGCATTTATTTTAACTTACAGTGTGAGATGTTATCTCTTATCTACCCTATGAACCTCTTATTCCATCTATATAATAAAAAAGTAGAGCAAATTTCTCAGCTGAATGTAGCATCTCCTTATTTTAGTGGAGGTACAAAGTAAAAATATAAATTATTTTCATCCTGTTGACTCTCCACTACAGCCAAGATTGTCATCCCATTCTTCTCCATTAGAGATATATGTGGTAAATTAGATTATTTGCTGAGGTTTTCTGTTGACTGCTGCAATATTTCCTAGTTTCATACAGAAACATTATTTCAGTGAAAAAAGCCTATTTTTCACAGTGTCTATACATTAGATTTGCTACACCACTTTTTGATTAACCAATACTTCAAATATCTTATAGATGTAATATTTTCCACCATAATTGATATATGACCATGGATTCATAGTTAACCAAAGCACAGAATCTTTGTCAGGATGTTTGTAGTAAACATATACATCATATCTAACGATAAGTGAAAATGGGGTGGCCTATATTGTCAGAGGAGTTTGTGCATTTCACATGTAACAATAATATCCTTATCATTAATAATGGATTAAGGATTTATTCGTGAACTGAAACACACTCTATCACACAAACTATTCCTTATAGTGGTTTGTTGGTCCCTCTTTTCCCCAGTCAGTATTCCACCCATCAATGAACTGGCTAGCCAGCTGACTTAACCAAAAAAAAGGGGGCTGCTATAGAATACTTAAAATCAAAGCCATTCAAAGTTAGATGGGAGGAATTATTTTATTAAAGTTTTCTACCTTAACAAAATTTGGGCAATGGTATTCATTCAGGCAGTAAACTAAACTTACTCACATTTAGCCAAATTTGCTGGATAAATTGGGTCATACTCTTGATTAATGCTTTGCTTAGTTGATTTTAGGTCAGGGGAAGGCTATTCTTCCAAGCATATTAACTCATTTCTATTCTATAATGTATTTTCTCAAACTAATGTCTGTATTCAATCTTCTCAGACCCCTGCTGGCATCATCTCAGAGTAATTCTGTTTTTAATAAACCATTAAGAAACAAATATATGCAGCCCACATTAAAAAGACATTGAAGGAGAAAAAGGATCAATTATTCTGAAATTGATCTTAATCAAGACTCTCCCTGGATGTGAGGACTTTAATTCCCAGAATTCTTCAGCTTCAATAGCCATGCTGAGAATTCTGGGAACTGAAGTCCATATGTTTGTAAGAAACCAAATTGCTTGAATGCTGCCCAAAACCCTCCAAAGCAAAAGTCACGGGAGAAAGTACTAAAGTGCCTGCTATGTGATTCCATAGTTGGAGATCCAAAAGGTAAGAATCACATTCCATGCTTTACTGATAGTGACAGGCAAAAGAAGTCAAATAAATAGCAGTTGTGCACTTTTGAAAAAATCATTCTCTGAAATGCGTCTGACATTCTGAAAATACTGCAGATAAGAGTCAGAGGAAATGAATATGTTTTTCCTTCTGAAACTAGAAGATACTAACAATTTTCAGTATGGTAAAGAAAATAGAAATGGCAACTTGATATACGCAGCACAGAAAAGTATTTATTTTGATAGGCAAAGTTCTTCCAGTATCTTTTTATAACAAAACATTAAAGTCATTTCCTACAAGTATTAATATAGTTCAAGAAGGATAGATATCATTATCGCAACCAGGGTCAAAATGAATGGAGTATAAATGTCATTGAAAACAGTGTTTTGTGGAAATTTATTTTTCCGTGCAAAACAAAAAACAAAAGCATGCTGTCAAACATACTGTTTTTTAGGAACCTTTTTCATCCTTGTCATAGCAACACAAATCTAGGCGCATATTTGGCTTTCCAGATACAATTAAACTAAATAGTTAGAAAGTCCAAGAGCATTTAGATATTTATCACCATTGATGCTGCTGTACATTTGATATAACAGAGCACCATTTTGTGTAAGTAACCTTCTTGGGGATTAGACATGCCCTAATTAATGCTTGTAAGTGGTTTAGAAGGTAGTAATGACATGAAGAAAGTTTTTGATTTCATCAGTTGCAGTGCCTGGTCCATCTGATTGCTATCTGTCACTTTCCTAAAAGGCCTTTTTATGCTGTCACTTCAGCTTTCTAAGTCCCAATAAAGTACAGTGGTGCCTCACAAGATGAAATTAATCTGTTCCGGAAGAATACTCTTAACACGAAATGCTCATAAAGAGAAACACAGTTTCCCATAGGAAACAATGGAAAGTCAGATAATCCGTTCCATGCCCCAAAAATATTCACTAAAAAATCATTTTCAATGGAATTTGAGGTAGAAATGATTGTCCCTAACATCTGAAACAAG
>JANHZU010001950.1:138491-149771 GCA_032468055.1 Acrochordus granulatus
AGACAAGCAAATTTTTTAATAAAAATTAATTAAGTTAATGACTGAAGACTTGAAAGACGAGCTTCACGCAATGAGTTTGCATGGGAAATTTCACAGCTGAGCCGATGGTTCTTCTCTCTCACTGCATGAAAAGCATAAATTGTGAAAGTCATTCAAGAGAAAGAACTCCCAAGATTCAGATTCCAGATTCTCCTTCCAAGCAGTCACCCTCCCTCTTCTCTCCTCCCTCTTGACTCCCTCATGCCAGCCAGGACTCTTTTCAAATTGAGGGAAGATTAACCTTCCATCTCTCTTTCTCTCTCTCTCTCACACACACACACAGCCTTCCTCGAACGGCACTATCCAGCTGTGAGGAAAGATTGACCCTCTGTCTTCCCTGTCACTCTCTCTCTCTCACACAGACACACACACAGCCCTCCTTGCACAGCACCATCCAGCCTGTCCCCTTCCTGCCCATCTCTTCTCCCCTCTCATAGCACGGAGGCAGATTATGCTAAGAAACATTTCCAAACCACCCAGGAGAAAAAGAAAAAGGCCGTTTTGCTCTTGAGCGGCAGCAGCAGATCCTCCTGATCCAATAAGACCGCCCAGACAGTAGCCGGCTAAGCAGCAGCTGATTGCCAGAATCTGCCTCAGAGCAGATCCATTGTAATAATATTAACACTCAAAGCAGCCACCCCTCCCAGGAAAGGCCAGATGAACCTCCTAAGAACTGTACACAAACAAGAGAGGACAGAACTTCAATCCTCTTCCATAAACTGAGGGACCATCAAGAACCATCACCCAAATTAACCACAGTCATTATTCTCTGTCCAACTTAATCAGGCCTTTGGGGACCCCTGCCTCAAAATCTTCGAGCAAAAGTTAAAGTGCTGGTTAATTTGTTTTCTTTTTACTTTATATTGTGTATTAATCATTGTTACTTGTTTCAAGTATTAGGGACAATAATTTCTACATAAAATACCATGAAAATGATTTTTTTATGAATATTTTTGGGTGTGTGCAACAGATCATCTGACATTGTTTCCTATGAGAGCAGAACGAATTACACTTGCAAGCCAAGGTTCCACTGTATTTATTAAAGTAGAGGTTTTCAAATTTTTTCAAGCTGTGTAACAGTTGAAAACAAACAAAGAAAAATTTGTGGTGATGAAAAAAACTTTACTGAAACAAAGTGAACTACATTGAAGCAAACTTTTTTTCCACCCTTAAATTCTCACAGAACTCCATCAAGTTTCTGTAGAATTCTAAGATTCTGTGGAACATTTAAAAAAACTAGCATTAAAATAAGACATTTAAGTGTCAGGAAATGAAACTGATCTGTTTATTTTATATGGAATATGTTGTAAATATAGGTAGTCCTTCATTTACAACCATTCAAAATTATGACATTGCTGAGTAAAGGACATTATGACCTTTGTCTGATGTTATGGCCATGGCAGCATTTCCACAGTCGCATGACCAAAATTTGGGTGCTTGACAGCACATCTGCACTTAAAACTGTGGAGACATCTCAGACATCCACCTGAACTACCAGCATGTACAAAGCTGCTGTGGCCTTGAAGGCCTTGGCCTTCTCTCTTGCCTATTTTTTTTCATCCACCACATCCAGAAAGCCTGGGCCTTCTCCCAGACTCATCATGCCTAAGTCTACTTATCTTTGCCTTTTTGTGCATCTGCTGACAGATGCACCAAGCCATTGGGATGCACAGCCAGACAGCTAGCGAACACAGTGTTTTTGAAGATAGAAAGGCTAGCACATGGAAGGGAGAGGAACTCCTGCAGAAGGATCCAAGCTTCCTTCGTCCAACCCGGTGCAGAAGTTCAACCCAACATGGAAGGGAGTTGCCTTCTTCTTTCCTATAGGCAGCTCTTTCCTTCTGTTCACTTAACAATCTATGTGGTTGGTTGGTTAATGACAGCAACTGGGAGAGCTGGGCTTGTTGGTCAATGAATGAAGCAATAATGTGGGCATCTGCTAAATTACTGCAATGATTATGACCAAAATTCCAGGTCTAGTTGTTATTGCTAGTTGAGGACTACCTGTAGCTACTAATGCTTATTCAGTTTCCACTTTCTGAAAATAGAAACTCTTGTACTTCATAACAGTAATAGGAGGTTTTGGACAACCTTTCTCCTAAATGACACACTCTGAGAGTGTGATAGATATTACCTAAATTTGATAAATATAATGTTCATCCACAGATGATCACATCAGTTTTTCCAGCCTAAATCACATGAAAGTATGTTGGAGTGAATGTGGAGCTGAACATAGCTATGAAGAAAAAAATCTACACAGGATATATGTGCATCAGTGTAACAGTTTCCTTCCTTCCTTCCGTCCATAAGATACACTAATGTTAATTCTGTGTCTTGCGTATATTACAGTATTTTATAAAATGTGGCTCACTTTAGAAGCATTAGTCAGATTCCTGACATTGCTGGGCCAATCTGTGGTCCAAAATCAGATATACAATGTGAATGTTAATCAAAAATAGTGTTTGATAATGTATGTAATAAAACTCAAAGAGAATAATTTTTGTCTTGATTTATCTGGATTTGCCAGCAAAACCCAAGCCTCAAATGAGGCTTTCATTTATATTTATATATTGTCTTAGACAGAATTATGTTTATTTCAAAACTAAAAGAAAAAACCCTGATTACTTGTGATACTCAGTAAAAAGATGGGAATTTCTGACAACCCAATTTTGAGATGATAAAACTGGTTGTTGAAAGAATTGAGGTATTTTTTAAGTTAACATTTTACATTTCTCTAACTATTGTCTACATTTGCATTACTATGGCTGTTAGAAGAAATAATATAATAACCTATTTATAAACCAGCCCATAGTTTATTTTGGAGTAATTCAAGCATAGTGCAATACATACACACTCACTACTCACTGAGTTCAATAGAGCTTTCAGGTTAGTAGAATCATAGTAAATATAGAATCATAACCTGAATCTGAAATATTTATAGCAAGTTATATTATTTGAAGAAACTGCCAAAGAAATTCTGATGAGGAAAAGAAGATTCAAAAGGAAAGCAAAACAATCTCTGCATTGACTATACACAGTGTGTATAGGTGACTGGCAGGGCAGCTAGGCAAAACATGAAATAAGGGAAAATTTGATGAAAAAAATGGACAGATTCTTTTAACATTTGAAATTCTTTCTGCCCTACAAGGTGAACTCTGTTGACCTAAGGACACGCTACTCTAACATGACATGAGGGAAATGTTACTGTTCACTTACAGAATGGGAGAATGTCCAAATATATTGCCTTTCTTTCAGAATTAAGCCTCAAATGCAGGCATAGATTGAGAATGAAAAACTCAGAATGAAATCTTTATAAGTGTGAAATGCATTTCTTTTTAACACTAATACTAGCACTGCTCTTTAGCATTCCTTCTGTTTTATCTATTTTCAGTGCTCTTTGTTAATAATAAGTCAACAAAACCTCTGGACTTCGTGCTGCATACATGAAACACCTCTCAACACCTCTCATAGGGCACTGGATATGCTTAAGTTGGGATCAAATAATAAAAAATAAAATATCAGTTACAATTAGACCATCACATTCTGTTTTTCTTAAAAAAACAAAGATAAATAACAGTATAATGTACAAAGAAAAATAGTTTCCTAGTTATCAAAAATCAACTAGAGTTCTGCCTTTGCTTCCACACTTGGACTCTTACTAGCACAAAAATCTTTTGATTAGGCTATTCTACAAATACTGTTAAATACATGCATGCCAAGTAATGCCTTCTTATCTCCTTCACTATTCCAGTTTCTGAAAGCATGATGCTTTCTGGCATCAAAAATACCACAACATGGAAAAAGAAATACAGAATATTGTTATTTAGATTATTGTAGTCTTCATCAGAAACTAAATCAAGATTCATCAAAGGGGAAGAGGAATCACATTTACTGTCTTTTCATATAACATTCACTGTTGCAACAGAGAAAAAATCTGGATAGTCTTGTGGGAATTCAATGTTGTGTGCACCAGCATACTGTACCTATTACACAGTTGATCACAAGAAGACATAAAAAGAGTTTACACTCTGCTGGCTGGCTTTTTATTTTTATCTTATTTCCTTTCTTTGTCTATTTGTTTATTTCCCTTCTTTGTGCATCTCTGTTTAACATGACTCCTAGTAGTTAAGCAGATATTCTCATTTTTCTTTCCTCAGTTTAGTCTTCTATTTCTTCTGTCTTTAGCCTTTACAATTCAGGCATTTACCAAACATTTATTCTCTCTATAATGGAGAAATCACAACTACAGGCTCTAAATTGTAGGTAGACTTAAGGAACTTCTTAAATAAAACTTGTCTGTTTTTTTCACAAGCAAATAACTTTATTACAAACAGTTATAATACTAACTTCAGTATTTCTCTTCACACATTCTTTATACTGTAAGCCGGGGGTGTCCAAATTTGGCCACATTAAGATGTGTGGACTTCTGGGAGTTGAAGTCCACACATTTTAAAGTGATCAAGGTTGGACACCCCTGCTGCAAGCTGTTTGCTATCATTTAATATTCAGTAGAACATGGACCGATCAGGAATGCAGGACTGTAGGATTGGGGATTGATCAAGAATGTGTCCTACAAAATGCATTGAGTCAATGGTATATCAAAGCAAACTTTTTGTCTGCAACTCCAGTGTGAATATTGAGATCCTCAAGACAAATGGCATGGGATTTTTAAATATTATACTTGAAATCTATTAATTAGCTCAGGAAGAGAAACTAATGGTGGGATGATAAGTCATATCTGACAGAATTCACGAACTATCTCTGAACACCAATCAGCACATAAATAAACTATTTTCCTGACAAGGGACATGAATCTTTTTAAATAAATGGTAATGCCCTCCATCCCCCTAGAAACATGCAGAATAGATGCAGGTCAGTTCCCCCCACTTGTGTGTATTCCACATTAACATATCAAGTATTTAGTAAAGGAAAATTGAATCCTATCCATAAGTCACATATGATTTAAGTGACATAATCCAGCAGCTGATTTTTTTTAGATCAGTCCTATCCTTTCATTTTGCCATCAGTATAAAATATAGTTGGATTTACAACATCATGCCAACAATAGCCTACTGAGATAACAGCATTTAACATGTGTTGGCAATGAATGATGATTAAACAAAATGCTATGTTTGTTCACTTAGTTATTAGTACACCTGAAAAAAACAGATGTATGTATAAAGTGAGGCCAACTAAATCAACAATAAAAGTTATCTGACTATCCTCTTTCATCTATATCACATTGACTCATCAACCTTTTTAGTATTTACTGTTTTGAGCAATTCAGCAATTATTCACAGTGCATCTTAGGAATAAAAAAATCAAGAAAGCAGTGCAATTAATTAGTCAATATGGGGCTGCATCACTGTGCCTTAATATCTGGATAACCAAGGATACATAGAAATTTGATGACAACTTGAAACAGGTAATTTTTACTGTTTATTTGAATTTACACAATTTATATCCAACACTCTATTCAGATAAAGTTCAACATAGTATTTTATTTTTGATTTGAATTATGTCCATATAATCACCAGGAGTCAATCTCAACTTAAAGAAGACATTACCTTGCATCAATGATATGTGCACGCTAGTATTTTAAGGAAGTAGATTTTTAAGATTCCACCTTTACAATTGAAGTCATAAAATCAAGACATTCTGTTCAAGTAAGCAAAGACAAAAAGCCACTTAGGAAAGTGATCCTGTGCTTTTAAGCAGGGCTTACTATCATTTCCTACCTAGACCAGTATAAAATGTACAAGATATGTAAAGCAATTAAAGTCTCATTTTAAAGAGCATTTACTTTTCCTTTCTACCTATGAAATGCCGTGAACTGATGTCTTTCTTTAACAAATTATATCTCTTGTTAAACTGTGCATGAATTAGACCCTATTTAGCCACAAATCACAAGATTGCAAATTATGTTTCTTCACAAACTGGAAAAACAAGCTGTCAGGCACAAGCAACCAGACACACACTTGCAGGGTTCAGGCTAGGCAGCCTCCTACTAGATAAGGGTCTAAAGCATTTAGGGACAGTCAGACCTAGCCCTCTTGTATTAATGTAGTGATTCCAGGCTAACTCTGTGCTTGAGCCCTCCTTCCTGCCAGGACAGTTGCTCCCTAACACAATCCAAAATATATTTATTGGACTGTATGCAACTCATTGTTACTACTGACTGAACCTGATTTGTTATTTCTTGCAGGATAAAATCCATGGCATATGATACTACAGAGAATAGAATTTTGAGACTGAGTTCCAATGCATCTTCCTGTAGTGAATCAGTGACACATAATATATCCCAATATTAATTGATAAAGGCATCAAAAAAGCCAAGAATCAGTGGGAGGATTTAGATTCTAATTTGGCACCCCCTTTTAAAAGAAAAGTGCATAAGCTGATGCAAACTTATACTCATTATTCAGTATAATACAGTAGGAGTTGCACTTTATTTTATTTATTAAATTTATAGGTCACTGAACTTACATATGACTCTTGGAGCTTACAATAAGAACATAAAAACAATATATAATGAAAAACAAAATAATTTTAAATTAGATAAAAACAGCTAGACAGAGAGGGGAAGAATGAGAATATATATGTGGGGAAAGAAGGTTGGTATTAAACCACCAGCCACCTCCAGGATGGGGTACCCCTATTGGGGCCCCAAGCCAGCTGGCAGAGCCAGGTCTTAAGGACCATCATGCCTCTGGGGTCATGATGTTCCACAGGGCAGGAGTCACAGCAGAAAAGACTCTTCTTCTTGACCTGCCAGCCGAAATTCCTTGGCTGATGGGATCTGCAGTAGATCTCTTTGATGGCTCTGGTGGGGTGGATCATCCCCATTGGGGTGAGATGGTTATTTTTTTCATCTTTCCATGAACAGTTAGGTCTAACTCAGAAAAGGGCATCATTCTTCATTAACATGGAGATTACAGATAATATCTGTAGCAATCATACTAACTAATGGGAAACCAGTTTTTGCCCTATGGAGTCTTTTGGAACTATCTCTTCACTATTTGATATGGGGGTGAAGATGAAGAAAGCTGTCCCACAGGCATAGAATAAGAGAAAAATGTTGATAACTCTCTTCTTCCTGTTAGGATTTCAGACCTTTTTTATATAACTTGCTTTGTTCAATACAATGTATTCATGGGTTTTGATGTGTTTATATTCTGATTATGATGCACAGTGAATAGTATTCTGTTGTCCATACTGATAATGGGAATAAATGATGGGTGCTCCACTATGAGCTTGCAAGTAGAACCTAATTAGAAGTAACCACCTTGGGTAATGACTATCCCACCTTTCCTCCAGTAATTCAAGATGGATCATATGAATGTGTCCCTTCATTTGAATACCCATAACAAGAACTATTTGTAGTAGGTTTGGCTGAGAATGACTGGCCCACATAAAAAGGTTTCCACAGCTAAGGTTAGGCTTGAACTTCAATCTTCCCTGTCTTAGTCCAACATTTTAAATAGTATACAACAACAGCTTCCAATTAATATTTTAAACCAAGCAGAATTATTATTTTGATACCTAAAAGTAATTGAGGCTATTCGACACAGAAATAATTAGTAGAAGTTTTTGATCAATCAAAACATAAGGGAGATAAAAATGGAAGGAATAATAAGGATTGGATTAATTTAAAGTCTTGTGAGGTATAACTGGGTATGGCAGTTACCTGATCATTACTCAAAATCACACAATTTATTAAATGTGTCTGCTTATCCTATTTGACGAAGATTCTGTTCAGAGCAATGCAATAATGGATTCTATGCGTAGCATTAATACTAGGATACTAGTATTTTTTATATTGTAGCAGGATGTTTAAGACATTGCTCTGTAAGAGCCAGTATCAGATGTTCTAATCTAAAAAGTATCATTGGTAATTTTGAGTAGTAATCAAAATACCAAGCTTTCCCAGATCCTATTTTCTGTGCCATTCTACATGACTGTTCTACATTACCTGTATGTATACAGTAAAATGTTTATGTGCAAGGTGAACGGTATTGGATGCTTGACAGCATTCAGAGTCAATTGCCTGTAATAATCCGCCTAATAGCATAACAAGTTCTGATCAGTTTAGCATTTGTTCAAAGGGTTACTTGCATAAAATAATGAATGCTTTTTAAATATAACAAATCTCTATATGTTAATTTTGCTATAAAAATTCTAGAGTCTTTGAAATGGCAGAAGTCAGCCAGAATCTCAAATGAATTATGATTTCCTTTGCAATACTGAAAAACATCCAACATCTTGAGTGGATTGTTATTCTGGTATCTTTGAGTATGGGTTTCAGGATAAAACCAATATACTATTAGTTTTTTACAGTTATTTGAATAAGACCAGTTCTGAATACCTAGACACCTTCAAAGTATTTTGAAAATATGGCAGACAAAACATGAAGAATCGCATTGAACTCTCTGACATGAAAGAAAAAAAATAGTTATGCATAGGAAGCTCAGGGCTTCATGGAAACCTAAAGCTTCTCTACTCACATTTTCTCTTATCATCAGTACAGTATTTTGCTTCTGTCCAAGCATGTCTCCATCATCTCTGCATTCATTAATCTATACATGGAAATATAGTTTATAGATTCAGGATATCATTGCAATTGGTACCGTTGAATTAAATGTGTTCAATATTTCTACTGTAGCGGGTGCTGCCCTATTCTACTACTAAACCTCCCTAATGTCTCCATAAATATTAATGTATTGATTTAGTCTCTACAATGTTTGTGAAGACTAATTTATTTCCTAAATCTAGCCAAGAGGGACTTGTATTTGTAACTAACAATATAAATCTTATACAAATTTATTTAAATTGGGCAAAATAAATATGCAGAAGACATCTGTAATCATACTAGCAACCACTTCCCACTTAAAACTGACAAAGCATTGCTCTTTTAAATTGCTACTGCTTGAGATGTCAGTTTGTTATAAAATTAACTTCTTGATGCCAGCCACTGTTATCAACTTGTCTTTTCTCTATGAACCAAACCAGAAAGATTGAGCAAATTTCTGCTGGATTGCAAAGTAGCTTGGTGAGATTTAGAAAACAATAGGCAGGCAATAATTCTGTAAAATACATACAGTAGTTCACACTTTTTTGTTAAGGTCACATGGATGCTGTCATTGCTGTGATCACAAATCATTGTTCATCGTATATATTTTCTAATATATAAATTGTAAACTTGACAGTCCTATGTCATTTAAGTGTATCAAAAGATAGTATGAGTTTTCCTTCATCTGATTAGACCATAACCTCCCCAGAACTGCAGAAAATAAAGTATTGAGCTCCAGGCACTCATGGGTACCACCTGAAGAAGCTTCTAAATGCTTTTGCAAAAAAAGAAGTTTAAAGCAGTTTGTAATATGGCCTAAGAATCACCTGTTCAAAGATGGGAGAAATACCGGGTAGTTCATTTGTATCAAAGTCATGATAAACATGATAAAGAAAAGCAGGTCTCTACTTGGCCTTAAATGAAATGTGATATATGATTCACATTTATCTATTGAGTTTCTACCATTTAAAAAAAAAATCCCAAAAGGTATTCTGGTATATAGATGGAAATATGTTACAATTAGTAAATGGCTTGTGAAATCCTGAAACCAATTCAGAGATTCACAAGCTCCCTTAGCAAGGTATGAAATGCTTGCAGGCAGTTCATAAAGACTTGATGTTATATCCAGATTAATATTTAGCATCAGTTAAAAAATGATAGTCATATATGTGTGTGTGTGTGTGGATTTGAAAGATGAGTCCATCTTTGGTCAGAATTCAAAGCATGGAATAAGTTGGAGGTTACATGTTAAATGGAAAAATGAGGAGAAGTGAATTTAGGCTAGTCCAGAGTAAAAAATGATAAAATGTGACAAATATGACAAATAAAAAATGATAGCTTTCTTTAACATCATCAATCCAACATTCATCATCCCTGTACCATTAATTCTCTTGCACACTATCCTGCACAAAGGAGTTAGAGGCATCACAGAAATCTCTGGAACCATTATTGTGCATGCATGGATTAAAGTTGGAGCCCTATCCTGTTGTACAATATTCTGTAAAATATCATATGTAAAAGGTCTTGCCTAAACCCTGCCCCAGCCATATATGGCTTTACTTACTTTATGTCCTCAGCATTTCCCCTATCTGATCAATTAAATGCAGGCCTTAGAAACCAAAAAGTGTTTATCTGCACTCCTCTAATATGCCTGCAGTTCTTCTACTGCATCATACTTGCCCCAATTTCTTCCTGGTTGTAGCTGCTACAGGCAATTCTGTCATCCTTCTGATTAATTACTTCCTTTAGTAGTATTTATCACTGGTGAAATAACTTCTGGGTAATGTAGTGTGAGCCAATGAATATGTGCTGACATTTCACACAATACTTACTGCTGTGTAACTTAGCAAGAGTTTCACTGATGTACATTCAGTAATTATGTAAGATCATATACAACTGCAATTAATTTTACTGAGATATCCACTAAATTTGCTCAGAACATTAATCTTGTAATAGCCCTTGACTTGAATTGCCAATTATATGCAGAAATGCTCCATTGTATGGCACTGTCAGTTATTTCTTGGGTTGAGTTTCTTGGATATTAACTGGACAAAAAATATTTTATAAAAATATTTCAATAAATAAAATAAAACTTTGACTATGTTTCTGAATTAGGAAATTTGACACTATAACAATTCTGCTGAAAAGCTTTTTCATCCTGAAATAAGCATACCACTTGTTTTTGCACTTTTTTGTAAGCACACTTGCCAAGCTCCTGAAATATGGGATAATTCTTCATAGAAACTATCTCTGTGACCCTGCAGCTACAAAGAAACCCTGAGACTCATTTATACTCAGTTTCAAGTGATCCTTTAATTATATCCCATTCTATTTGAAATTGGTTAATCTCATCTTCTTTGTACATTTACATGAATTATATTAGTTAAGTTAGGACAGAGATGAAGAACCTCTGTCTTCCGCAATTTCTCAGCACCGTGTATCTGTGTCTGCATGTACACGTGTACACAAAGGGAAGGACTTAATTAAGTTAACCAATTGGCCACTTCATTTTACTAATATAAAACAAATCTTAGAAAATAAAGTAATTGGCAAATGGTAAGCTAAAGTAAGTTTTTAAAAAGTATACATAAACACATATTTGTCTGTGAAGACTCTCATTCATCCAGGGTAATTGCATCGCAACAAAAGTTTAAAAAACAGGCATCTGGATT
>JANHZU010001950.1:158999-175072 GCA_032468055.1 Acrochordus granulatus
CCTTAGACCAGGGATGTCCAACCTTGGCAGCTTTAAGATGTGTGGACTTCAACTCCTCTTCTGGCTGAGGAATTCTGGGAGTTAAAGTCCACACATCTTAAAGTTGCCAAGGTTGGACATGCCTGCCTTAGACCTAAATTAAACAACCTCCCACAAACCAAGACTTGAATGCTGCTTACAGCCTAAAGGTCATCCACCCCTTGCCCTAAAGCCGTATTTGGTCTTGCTCAATTTTGAATTAGCCTCAGCCACGTCATTGTGTTAACCAAGATTATAACTTTACATATTCTCTAAATACAGCCACAGAAAGAGAAACACAACCAGAACATCAAAGGCAAGCCACTTAGAAATCAACAGTCCTCGTTCCTCAGAGCCAGCCAATCTTAACCCAGGATTATTTGAGGGCTTTTCATACCATATTCCAGAACAGGAGAAAATTAATCAGGTACCTGAATGAAGCCAATCAACGGAGTTTTGAATGAAGAATTTCATTCAAAATTTTTGAATGAAGAATTTCCACAATTCAAGAAGCATCAGCAATATCAAGAAAGACAAGAATACTTTACCAAAAGCAAGCTCAACCAAATGCACATAGCTTGGACATCAAGGGCCACCATTTAGTTTTCAATAAGAAGCATTCCACCAGCCAGACACAGGTGGAGGCATTTGTAGCCTTCTGCCCAATTACTTAGCTGCTGGTAATTAAAGCTTGAAAAACACCTGTATAGATGTTTTTCATCTACCACCAAACAGATTCACATACTGTGCCATGTTTAGTTCAATCATGACTTCTGGAACAAATATAAGTTGGTTGGAATTGGGATCTGTGTAAATACCCAAAGTGCAAATTTTCATTTTAGAAGAATAGGTATGAGGAAGGCAACATGATAAAACACCAGTTCATAAATAATTTTAGCTAGATTCACACAATGCACTTAGCCAAACACACCACAGGTTAACCTAGTCAGTCTCTGAGCCCAGCCAATCCTGTGAATTTTACAAAACATTCAAGCCAATAAAGGATCAATTTAATGCTAGTAATAAGAGAAAAATTTAAAATCCAACACGGTCTTTCCTCAAATATATTTTTAGTATTGTTTTGGTTGCTGGTATCGGTGGTGATATATTATTGTTTTAGGCAGCAAAAGTACTGCTGTAATTGGATGAGGTTTGATCTGTAAGAATTCCAGATACTCAAATCTGTTTGAAACCCACTTTATTTTATAGCCTCTTTCTTTCAGAATCTCTGTTTTATTTGGATAAAGCAGGTAAAGCTTCAAATCCCCCCATAAGCACAAAAACATGACCCCAATGACTGACTGGGCAAACGTCACACACATCCTTGCGTGGATTTCACAAATAGTCACATGGTTCAAAAGTAACTGATTTATTGATAATGGCAACTAAACTACATTCATGCCCTTCCATTACGATGCCCCCTCCATATAAGTGTAGAGAGGTTGGGTGACCGCAGTATCTCAGTCATTCTCCTCCCTGCTGTTGGGATACATATTTCTGTAGCTCCCCAACAGTGTCGCAAAGAGGCAGAGAAAAGAGAGAAGAAAGCATATAATAAAGGCCGGCACAATAAAAGAACTCTGGAGAAAGACCTGAAAAGTAGCTATCATGTTGGCAGATAAATTCTAACACACAATTATTCATTCCTAGCCTCTTGACATGTAGATTAATGAGTTTGATAACCCAGGATTCTAAGAAGTAGATTCAACACTGTTTCAATAGCTTCTTTTTTTTCCCCTCTCTCTCTCTTCTTGCCTCTTAACTACACACAACGCTCCAGTCTATTGAAGGTGGGCGGGGAGGGGGAGACAGAGAGAGAAAAAGAAAATCAATACATTTGTGCAAGTCATGAACATTTCTGTCATCCAAAATACAATCTCAAATATATGTCAAGGCGGGACCCTTTGCAGGGTCCAGTAGGAATCCATTGGGATCATACGATCACGGGAGGTAGAGACTTGGGTTGCCAAATCTATTTCTAAGCAGGAAAGGAATTCATTGCACAATCCCACTTGTTATAAGGCCTTGCCATGAGTTATATATCTGTGAAATTTTCCATTTCTTCCCTGAAGGCAAGTGCTTTTTTTTTCCTTCTCAACACTCTGGTTAATCCTCAATGATCACAGTCCAGTACATTTTGAAAAGTACATTTTCTGTCAGATGCCAGCAAGGACAATTTAAAAGGACTCAGGATGGTCTCCATCCAGCAGTTCTATCTTAGACTGATGAACAAATTGTTCTAAACTGAGTTTTGCAAAGTTGGAATTTTTTTTGAGGGGGTATCTCTCTTCTCTTTCCCTTGTAATCAGAACAGGGCTCATTCCAAATAACTTATCTTTTCAAAGCTCAAAAAAAGGGGTTAAGTAAAGACTATGTTGTTCTCCCCATAATGTAAAAGTCAGCTCCAAGATAAATTTGATTATACAATTGAAGCAGTTTTTTTAAAGACAGTTGCTTGGTTCTGTTGTAACAGTGGTCCTTCCATCCCCACTCATTTTGTTGCAACCTAAGAGATTTTCATGATACTACTTTCTAGATCTGATTCATTAATATCACAAGTGGCTTTATGTACAAAATAATTATTTATTGGCTGCTTTCTTGGATATCCATGGAGGGGATCAAAGGAAACATGCAAATGTTGCAAATGCCATGATTTATGTATCTGTGTTGGAAATGAAACCTCAAAAAGAAGTGCATCATGATATCATTTATGTGATGAGATCATTGTGCATCTGATCATTTGGCATTATTGAACTTTGCTGCCAATACTACAGCACACTTGTTTTATGGAGAGCTTTCTATAGAAGCAGAGAAGTTAAAGATGGAAACTTATTTAGTCTAATATCTAATTCAATATTGAACTTCCAACCTGAAAAAATGGGATCTGCAGATTTGAGCTGTAAAACTCCCGGCACCTACTAGAGGGGAGCAAAGAAATCAAGTTTTCTGTGTCTCGTTGCTGCCATCCACTAATTATGTGTTTTGCAGCCCAGATCTGGTAGTCCTAGCAAAACCAACATCCAATCTTAGCTTCAGTATCACCATGGAACAGGAATCCATGACTTGTAATGGGAAGTAGGAATATCTGAGGAACAGAAGAAAGAGCCACAACCAAGGTAGAAAAATGAAACCTGAGTTTGGGGCAAAAATGTAATTTGAGAAAGCATCTCAGACATGACCTTCTCAAGTTTTCATGAAGATAAAGGAAGGAGGAAGAGCATTCAGTTTTTCAAGTTTCTGTTACTGTAACCTTATAATCGAAGTAGTATTAGCCTACATGACTTGGTTTCCTAGTCTGGACAACTTTGAAGGGCAGTCTTCATTTTTCAACTTGGTTGCTTCCATTATCAAAAAGGTTTGATATGAAGTTTATGTTCTTCTCCAATCAGACTTAACTGTCCTACAAGCCAATGGAAAAACAGGAGTGTTGCCACTTCTAACTGATGGCAGCATTGATTTCGGAAATTGTAGGCCAAATGGAAGGCACGAGATTGAGGAAGTTGTAATAATCCATTTGATTACCCCTTATATTTCTATGATTTCTCATATAATAATGTCATCCATTGTATTATTTGGCAAGAACATTTCCACTTCCATAAAATTTCACAGAAGCACATAAATGTGACCCTAAGATACTTCTTTCTTCCTCTCAGCTTTTGAGATCCATCTCCCTTATCACTTATATCTTCTGAGGCACTGATTTGAAGGTAGATAGTTCAACAGTACCTCCATAGTAGCTTCCTCCTCCAACGCTTTCTTAAGATGAACATTTTCACCAAAACATTTCTGGAAGGGAAGCTGGTCTGCCAGATGCACAAGTTGCCAGTCCCTCAGACATAATGGAGTAGTTGCCTTGAGAAATTTAGAGTCTTAAATCCAATGGGGGGCCCAACGGCCAAGCAGTTAAGATGCCAAGCTTGTCGACCAGAATGTCAGCAGCCCGAATTTGAGACCCACATGCCGCATAAGAGGATGAGTTCTCATTATTCACCCCAGCTCCTTCCAACCTAGCAGTTCAAAGACATACAAAATGCAAGTAGATAAACAGGTACCACCTAACTTGGTGGGAAAGGTAACAACGATCCATGCGCCTTGGTGTATAGTCATGCCGCCCACCTGACCATGGAAGCAATTTTGGACAACACTGGATCCCTCGGCTGTAAATCAAAGATGAGCACCACCCCTACAGTCGGACATGACTAAACAGGGCAAACCTTTATCTTTTTGAATCCAATTGCACAAAAGTGCCAATGGAAGTCAAGCAATTAAAAATAGGAATGACTAGACTCAGTTTCCCTTCTGATGTTAAGCATTCTTCAGTTCCAGTCTGCATTACTCCGCCATTTATCTGGCTTCTGCCAGTGATAATCAAGCTGGATTTTGATAAAGAACTGCAAATCTGTCTTCACGCAATGTTTTTGACTTGCTGCAAATTTCATTCAAGTCGAAGCATCTGTACAATCCCTTGAATAATTTGGAGTTAATCATTTGTATTTCACAGCCTCTGTTAGGCTTTAGACACAGGGGTGGGAACAGGTTTGGCTTTTTAATCGCCTTGTATATTGTACAGCTGAGAGATAAATGACACCCTCTGCCTCAAATCTACATTCTTGCTTCTGATGCAAAACTGTAATTAATTTTGTGCAGTGTTTCAGAATTGATTGTGGTCACTTGAATTCCTAATTTTTCATCCACTTCAAAGATCTTCCTTGCTCTCACCCCTTCTTTAAAGAATGGGCTTTCAAGTAGACAAACACTTAGCTATGCACATATTGTAAATGAGTCTTGTACTCTTTCTTTTCAATAAGGTGAAACAGAGGTCAAGACATAAGGTTATTTCTGCCTTGGCCTATTTGGGGGTAATCTTTCCCTCCTCAAAAGGAAATAAAATCAGAACTTATCACATTATGTTTGAAGATTTAGCTTCTCAAACCTTCCCTTCCAAGTCTTGTACAAACTCGGAAGATTTCATTCATGGCATTTCTATTCAGCATAAAACAATTAGGCACAATTTAGACAATAATTACACTAATTAACTACACTCTAATATTTGTATTCAAGATTATAGAAACATTGTGTAAGTTTCTTATTTAAACAAGGTCCCTCTAATTTCTTTTCCTTGATAGTTGTGGCATGTAGTTCTTTTTGACTGTTGTATTTCACTGCTTTAAAAAAATTGTCAGCGAAAGATTTAACATTATGAATGAATTTGATTATGCCATTGTCAAAAAAAGCCCCATGTATCACTATTTCTCGTTTTTAATCACTACTGTAAACCTCACAGCCTGGGGGCATAGTTTTAATTTGGGTGCCTTACTAATGAAAAGAAAAAAAATAATTGTTTTGCCAGGATTTAATAATAAGCAATAAAATCAGCCAACCAGATTTTACCTCTGCATTCAATCTCTTTTTTATTATAAAACATTTTTGTCCTTTTTTTTTCTTAGATTACAGGCGTAGATACTGAACATTTTACTAATAAATATTTCAGTTTGCTTATGAAGGCTAATGCTGTCATCTGAATATGGAATTATATTTCTTTCATGCTTCATTATCATTTCATGGCAGTAATGACAGTGAGGCGATGGAATATTTACCGGCTTTTCAGAAGACATTTATCCAATACATTTCCCTGAAGGGCACCTAGGCTTAAAGATACATTATCCTTTTATAAAACACTGCCCAGAATCCCAATTTGGGCATCAACCAATCAGTACTTTTTGGGGAAGCAGCTACTGATACTTTTCTATCTGTCTCTCAACCACCATCAAGGTACTATAATATCAATCGTGCAATATTATGGCGTTACAAAGCCTAACTCATTGCACCCAATGGATTAGCCCACTTTCATTCACATTACAAATGTGAATTGCAAACCAGTTTCATGAGCTCCTTGAGATGTAGAGAACATGGCAAGGAACCAGGGTTTATAGTTTGTAACCAATAAGCAGGAGACATACACTTACATGCATGTTCTTATCACTGCAGAGCGGTGATTGATTATGTGCAATGTAGTTGTCAACTCTTAGCAATCACGCTGATTTTCTTCATGATAATTTAGCCCTAACTTGTTCTTTCAGATCCTCCAATTGTGCACTCTTGCCATTGTAACTATTGCTATCCATCTTGCTATTGGTCATCCTCTTTCTCTTTCCTTCTACCTTTTCCAGCATTAGATCCTTAGTCGGAGAGCTAGGAGAATAAATTCATTTGTTGAAGGCCAGAAGTTGAAGGACAAAGCATTATTTTTGGTTGTTTGCATCAGAACAGTCTAGGGATTCCGGGCAATAAAAATCATGGAAATTTTGTGCACTTTGAAGTTTGTCAAGAATATGCTTCAAGGATATGCTTTCGAATATGCGTTGACACCCTTTTGACACGTTGGGACCACAATTCCTAGAATTATTAACAATACAGAATTTGGGGTATTCTCAAAATATTTGGATGAGACCAAGCTGAAGTGAGAGCTATTTGGGGGCACACTCTCTGAAGAAAAATTTGGAACTTGACTGTTTTCCTTACGTCGAACGATATAATGCATTCCATGCTGGCAATGAATGCAGGCTGTATAAAACTGTTGAAATTCCCTTATTCATTAAGAGATTTGGAATAATACCAGGCAGGCAGGTAGATAGACAGACAGATAGAGGATAGATAAGTATTTTTTAATGGAAATGCAGCATTTTTTAATGATGGATGGTTCCTCATAACAGCACGGTCATTAGTCTTATTACAAAGTTACCTCAGAGTTCTTTGTTTCAGAATCTCAGAAAACCTTAGGAACTCTTTGGACCTCATATTGGCCTGAAACCTGTGACTCATCGTCTGAGTTTGCATAATTCACCACACTAAAACATTTTTAGTTTAGATTATGGGACAGTGTGTCATGTGAACTTGGGCGGATGGGCTAATTCACTAACTATGCAATAGACATTTCCAGGTCAAAATTTCATTTCAGCTAACTGGACATAATTATCCAGATTTCAGAAGTGTAATAAAAACCCTGAGATCTAGAGTGGCATCTGATGCATCCCAGACACAAAGATCATAGCCTCAAATACATAGATAGAAATATTTCAGATGTTTACACGGAATCTTTAGCTAGCAATCTTTGACACTGGGATTCACCTTCCAAAATAGCTGAGTAAATAAATAGAAGGACTCCCAAGAACCTTCCATTCAGCATTAGCATTAAAAAGCCATTTCTGTTTCCCATGGATTCTTTGCATCTGTGACCATTCCACCTGTTAAAAATAATAATACAGTCAAATGATCTTTGCAAAGCATTGAAAGATGAAACGCAGACTTGGAAAAGAAAAGTGCATTGAAACCATCTTGCAATAAAAGGAAGGCAACCTCAGTTAACATTTTAGTACATTTTTCTACTAAAGCCAGATTTTTACCAGTGGTAAAAATTTCATACCCATGTACTGCAAGATTTCCAAGTGCATTCATTACACATTTAGTTCTGTTACCAAAGTCAAGCTTATTTGACATCTGAAACTCTAGTTGACTCAGATGTCAACAGATACACAAGCACTCAGAAAAGAAACTTGTTGATCATTTCCATTTCCTTTCAGATGTTTTCAGAAGTGCTTCAAAGAATGGGGGCAGAAATTAGTAGCCACAATATCAACAATATCAGGAATGATGTCTCCTTCTATGGATAGATTATGTTGAAAGGATTTTAATGAAGGAATAACTGATGTAAAATCAATATTGCTTGATGCATAAATAATGGAATCAGAAATATTAGATTTAAAAAGTGTGGATTACAAAATAGAGAAAGTATTTAAAGTGGAAATACACATGGCAGGCAAAGAGTATGACCTGGATAAGAACCGCTGCTTAGAAGGGAGTGGGGAGAACTCACAGTCTCCTGGTTTCTAGCCTGGTGCCTTCACCACTACACTATCATTTCCATATCTGTCTACCATTAGACAGGTTTTCTTCTTTACTCCTAGTGTAATTATTACACAGTTGTTATTTTATTCCCCCCTTCTACAGAATTGTAATATTTGTTTAAAGATTTCTTACCTCTGAATTGCAAGTCCTCCCCAAACAACTATTTAGAAAATCTCTTACTATTCTATTTGCCTCCTCTGGTGATACAAATGAAGATCAGGTTGTATCTAACAGATTCCCAATGTGTCTGGTGATATGAGGACAATACCATATTGGGTATAACCAAAAGTTTGGCAGCTTAATGGATAAGAAGAAAATTGCTTTCATTCCATTCCATTGTTTTTGTTTTATAAAAACAAATTGATGCACCACTGAAATGTGGCCCTTTTGCTCTCATGCTGAGGCAGTATGATCTCAGAGTATTGGGGAAGTGCATGCAGCCCTTGAATTATAGTTGCTCAGTTATGGGCAAATGTTTATATCGGAATTGAAACGTTTATATTGGAATTAAAAACATTTTGATGATGATGTTTATATAAAGGTGTAGTATTCAACCACTGTAAATGAATGAATAAAATAGAGCAGCAAATGGCATTATCCACGAGGATGTCAGTTCTGAAAAGACAAGCCATGTAATGAAGCAAAAGGCAGCCTTCCTTTACCTTGAATCTTTCACATGCAACTTGGTTGAAAGCTAGGGGAAATTGGAGGAGCTTATTTGTATGTAATCATGGGGAACAAGAGCATTCTGAATAAAACATGATCTTAATGCCATAACTGAACTAAGTGAATGGAAAATATTTGCTGTTGTTCTAGTCCTTTTATAATAGTTGATTTCTTTCCATATAGGCTACAATATAACAGTGTATATTATGAATATCATAGTAACATGTTCTACTAAAAATTAAAATGTTAATTTTAGTGATCTAAATGTTTTATTGCTTGGGTTGTCCATTATGGAGAAAAAATTGACATTCCTATTTTTCTAGTAGTTTATGTTTAGATAAAACAACTCTGTGGTTAATTCTACCCATCTACATTGAAACAGATTGTGAAAGTTACATCTGAGAGCAAGAACAATTGCATCATCTTTTATATTTTATTTTTGAAGCATTTCATTGACAAAAAAGGGCACTGTTAGCTTTCATAGCTGTCACCTAACTTTCTCTTCTCTTCAGACTGCTTTCCAACAGTGCCTTGTGCTTGATTCATTTCTTTTCTGAAAATAGAATTAAATAATTAAACTTCACACAAGTGTCAATCCATGAAATGACTGCCATGAAAAAGCTGCAGTATAGCAAATATTATTCTAAAAGAATGTTGGATATTAAATAACCCAACTGGCTAAATTGAATATAAAGAAAGATCTTTTTACTTTTCTTTATTTAACAAATCAGATGGGGTGCATTTTGCAAATTAGGATTATATACATGAAATTGCTTTATGAGTTATTATTGTCCTTAATGTGACATTTGTAATTTATATTTCTTAAAAATTTGTACTTGCTTTTTAACCAAAATATCTATACTGAAAAAAATGCATCAATTTTTGATATAGAATTACAATGAAAATAAACATCAAAATATTTGCCAAATTCTTGAAATACCGTTTAAATAGCCAAACAACTTCCTTGGATTAGGAAGTAAAGCCATGCACTTAAATGTGGATATATTTCAGGTTAAAGAAGAAATGAGATATAATCAGAGAAGTTAAATCTATAACTCTAATCAAATCATGATTATCAGCTATTGAGGTTCTCACAATTCATTATAACATGTAAGATCTTCTGTAAGGGTCAGGGGCAAATCCCATTGATGTCAAAGAGCTTCGTATCAAGCTTTAAATGCGGTATGTTGTTACTGCTCTCTGTGTGCCAGAACAATTTAATCCCACCTTTGCATATAAATCTCTACTCAGGCTTTTAAGAAGCTGGAGAACTGGAGAAATATAAATGAAGGGCTTTCAAGCAGCAAGTTTAAAGAAGCCAGGAAGCTCAATTCTTCTTTTACTCTGCAAAATGCTTTTCATTTCTAGTAGTAGGTTCAGTTCCATAGCTATAGATTTTGGTCTAGAGACAGAAATGATTCTTCAAAATAATCACCTACCTTTTTAAAGCAAAGAAGGTCTATTTTGTACTTGAGCATTGCAATAATGTTGCACTGTTATTGAAATTGTCTCAAAAAGACATTAGTTGAGTGGGACAGAAAGATATTTACTGTGACCCACAGCTAAGAAAGATAACATTTGCAAACAGTATTTCAAACAAGGCAGGTTGTTTTATATAGAAGCCAGAATAATAACTTTGGACTCCTATTTTTGAGTAATATATAAGAAATAGTGGCTCCACTGAACACAATTATGGAAGAATGGTAAAAGAACAATGTTGGATGCAGTTACACAAACCTAATTAAAAGGAGAAAATTTGGGACATATAACATTTTTTAAGAGTGCCACCAGGAAACATAATCTAGTAAGTAATGTCAGAATTCAAACAACATTAAAAATAAAGGAAATGGAACTAAGTTGGTCCAAATACAATTTGGGATCTAAAACACTAGAATCAATCTTAGAGATTTAGAATAATTGTCCAAGATGAACAGCTGGAAAAGGGAGCTATAGGAAACACTATGTCCAGCATTTATCTGTCTGTTTTTTTGCACAAGACTTTTATGCAAAGGCAGCAGAGAGCTCTATCCACACTCTGCCACACTTACTCGCTCTTCAAGGCAACCTGGGAGAAATTCCTCTCTCACAAGATGTTGAAGAATTAATGTACAGATGAGTTTCAACCCACCAGGTTGCCCCAACATTACTTGCCCCAACTCCTGCTAACCTAGCAGTTCAAAAGCAAGTAAAAATTCAAGTAGATAAGTAAAGGTAAAAGTTGCCCCTGACAGTCATGGCCGACTCTAGGGATCGGTGCTCATCTCCATTTTCTTACCAAAGAGCTAACATGTCCAAAGATGCTTCCATGGTTATGTGGGCAGCATGACTATACACCAAGGCACATGGACACTGTTACCTTCCCCACTAAAGGTGGTACCAATTTATCTACTTGCATTTTTACATGCTTTTGAACTGCTAGGTTTGCAGGAAATAGGCAAACAACAGAAACTCACCCCGCTTATGGCAGTTCTTGGATCTTGAATTTGAGCCACCAACCTTCCAGCCAACAAGGCCAGTATCTTAACCACTCATGCCACTGCATCCCTGTAGATAAATAGATACCACCTAAATTTGTAGGAAAATAATAGTATTCCGTGCGCCTCAGCATATGCCAGCCACATGACAACTGAAACATCTTCGGACAATGCTGTCTCTTTGGCTATGAAATGGAAGTGAGCACTGCCCCTAAAGTTGGACACAACTGAAAGAGAAAACCTTTATCTTTTCCTTGCACTCAGCACTCTCCCAGTCAGTTCTTATTGTTAGCCAGAAAACTTGACAGTTTGTTGAACCAGTCGTGCTCTTGCCCAGTGATATTCCAAGTTAGAAAGGTGTATATAAAACTCTTTATTTATGTGCATATGTAAAGAGGGCACCTTGCTGATCCCTCAGATAAAAGAAAGTATACTAAAAGGGTAGGGAATTGCTTTGTATACAGTTCAAACATACTGGATTTTGGGGTGAGTTTATCCATTGGTTCTAATCAATTGACACCTTGCTGACATTGCACACATGTGTGCTAGTTTATATGTTGCATAATGATAACTCATAATCTGTTTAGCATGAGCCCAGGAGGTGTGGTTTTAACATACAGGTGGGATAAATAAGGGGAGAGCATCCAACTTTGTCTCTTTCCTTTGCCAAACTGGAGCCAGTCTGTTTCAGCATGTTCTGTCCATAGTGGAAATATTTAGGTTTTAATATGTGTATTACTGCTTTTAGTTTTCAAGAAAAAATATCTATCAGAATTGGCTTCCTTCTCTTGCTGGAAGGAAAACTAAAGGGAAAACAAACATAATTTATCAGTACAACTTTCCTGGAGGGTCTCAGAATCATAATTTTGTCGATTTGCTATCTGCACTGAAAATAAATAAATGCCATGATCAGAGAACTTTTCCTTCAAAATCTATGCATGTGAAGCATTTGTATATGGAAAATGTTATTTTAACATCAGTAAAGAATGTTTATGACAGACACATAAATTATTGGTAAATTAGTGAGAAATCAGTTTTGTACATTTACCCTCCTAATCTGTACTTTTTTATCAATCCCCTAGGCAAACTTCTATGCCACTTCCTGCAACACAAACAAAAAACATCTAAACTACTGAAACAAATATATATATTTATTTAAATATATATTTACCTTTGTGTATATACACAAATATACATACACATATATAATACACGTGTATGCATGTATGTATGTATGATAATGCAATTTTTGTTTTATACTAGCTGCATCAGGATAATAGTCATAAACTCATTGTACTTGTTGAAAGTAATCTCAGTTTGCAGTTTGCATCTTAATTGTTGCATTATCTTGTATCAACTCTTGGAGAAGGTTCAGCCAACCAATCTTTTCTAGTTTGCTGACAGCATGATATTCTTTTCTGCCACTTTGTGGTTTGCAGCATGAATCATAGGTCAGTCAGCAATCTAGATTATAATTATGGTGTTAAAATAGCAAATCTTTTTGTCGTGTACACATGCCCTTGAAATATCAGAAAACAGTTCTTTGATGTATGAAAATGCTATTTGGCACACCAAGTTCATTAAGGTTGAAGAGCTAATGTAATAGTGTTGAAGTATTATTTACTGAAAGCTCCTTGACAAATGCTACCATTTGTTACCTTTGAAAAAACGAACTCCTTGTGGTATTGCTTCAGTCTGCTAATATTAGGGTTTTTCTCTTTTGTTGTAGGGTAATTATTCTGTGCATTTATCCTGGCTCTGCCAGACACTAATTGGCTATTTATTCACCTTTTATTTGTGGAATTGCCATACACCCTAGTCATTGCTGCTCCAATAATAATAATGTCACTTTAAAAAAAACACACACATTATGTGCAAATAGACAGACCGCTAGATTTCTCTCAATGTAATTTGGTAAATAATTAATCATCACATTAAGTAACATTGTTCTAATTGCATTTCCCTGAAGGCCTTCTCTTCCGCCTTCCAGAATTCTGATAAGATGTTCCTTACATGAATATGTATGTTGCAACAAGATGCTATCTACTTTAGGCTGCAGAAGAGAAGGAGCGGGGGGAATATGCTTCAACTTCCTATTGGTGTGATTTTATTTTCTTCTAAGTCTCAGCTTTTGGCTGTATAGCAGCATCAGCAACTGCCTCCCTTGAGTTAATGTCTTGCAATTGTATCTATTTCTAAGGTTTTATAGCTTCTCCATAAAACTTTGCTGGAGGGTTTGCTTCCAACATACAAGAGATAGTCCTCTTTTAGTGTGGCAACTTATCTTCCAGTAAAAATAATAGGAGCTGCATTCCACTTAAGCTGTTCAAGGGACTTTATTTGCCTGCAGCTACCAGCAGATATCAAAATGAAATATCAGATTTACTGCCTCTGTCTGTCTGTCTATCTATCTATCTATCCTGAAGAATTTTAGACATTATTTTGTGGTAATGGCTAGTCGCTGGTATATACCAAGAGATGTATAAAAATGCTTCAGAATCCTTTGAAAAATATTCTCATCTATTTTTTCAACTTTATGAAAATTCCATCAGCAGTTTAGGGACCTACTCCCCAGAGATCTCAGAAATGTTTCCAACTGCACTGAACAACATCTAAAGAGTCATGTATCTCTTCTTCTGATGGACATTCTGCCTAAGCAAAAAGTATTCCAATTTTACTTAGAATATAATTTGTTGATAAACAAATGGCAACAGCCCATATTGTACTATGAATTAAATATTTGGGCATAATCTTTCATTGATATTCTTTTTTTTTAAAGGAATATGGCTCAGAAAATATATCCTTTTAATTAGGGTATTTTTAGGCAGCAAATTAGCAGAACACTAGTCTGGCTTTGAAAGAAATTGCAGGTAAAAATCATACAGGGCTATATGATTTACTGCAACTTTAATGAAAGCTATTCCACTAAGCATCTGCTACTTTTTCCTATTTTTAATGCAGTCTTTGCTGTAATGTAATATCATGCAGAGGTGATTTGTACAGAAGTCTTCAGATTGACAGCCAGTGTGATGGTTGTTGCTGTCTGTCAAAAGAGGCCATGTTAAAGATACCTATTACAAATTTCTTTTTTAAATGAAAGCATTTGATCTATCTCAGTGGACTTCCCATGCTAGCGAGCTGCAACAAAGAAAGACTGTGGTGCCCATTGTTTGCTGCTAAACGTTATTCATTTGAGAAATATGCATACAAAACAGCTTATACCTTGGAAATTTTACAAACATGTATAAAATTGGTGGTGTCAGAGTGAAATATGTTAATAATTTTGTATTTGAAATTTGGTTAAGTACATAGGAAATGTGTATACTAAACACAAGTGAATAGAAAAGCATAGAATAAGGATAATCATACAATCACGTACTAATTCTTTTAAGGAAAAGCACCTTGAAAAAAAGTAATACTGACAATCATCAAAGCGGGGATTATTTTGCAAAGAGAGCAGAAAAGAGGAACTTTATTTGTCATTTCATCCTGATCAATTTTCTGCTCCCCTGGGAATCCCAAAACCAACTAACCTTTTCTTAAGAAAACTTTTAGATTTGATTCCCATCTTCTTTATTTCTTAATCCCCTCCTCTTCCCAAAAGTATGCCATTGGTATCTCTGAAATATACCTAATAAACAGCACCAGAAAGCCTATCCAGAAGTTTTTCATTTGAAAACAAGTAAAACAGGAAATTAAATCACTGCTATGAGGTCTTGAGACTTACTGTTTAGTAGGGAGCTTCAGCCATCCCACACTTTTTATATACGTATTCAGTCTGTAAACTTGCAAAGGATGACTCAAATAAACAGAATGAATGTTGAATTCTGTATTTCTTTTCTTTGCAGTGTGTAAGATGATGATAATATAGCCAACTGAGAGGCAGATACGTCTGTGCGTTGTGTGCAGAATTGTTATTTATTTTATTTCTTCATATGAAGTTTATTTATTTATTTATTGGATTTATATGCCGCCGAAATCAAAAGACTCTCAGCGGCTTACTGCAACCATTATTTTTTCTTGTTTTTAATAAAGCAGCTAGCTATTTTTAAATATTTCTACCTTTCGTGTATGTGTGTATTTAAAAAAGACAAAGACAAATATATACAAATTACATAATGCAGAAAATGCAAGGAAAAATTTAACAAGTAATATTAAAGGAATGTACACATTATTCAACTAGAGGAAACATCTCACTTTTATCCTTACATATCAATTATTTTACATGAACATAAACATAAAGTTTTACAATAGTTTGGCACTGTAGCACTTTAAAAACTGTTACATTCAACTGTTACTCAAATCATATTTAACATTCACATACACACACACACACACACACAGAAATCATAGCTAAAGAGTTTAGAACATTTATTTTAAGCAAATCCAAATTTCAGATGCATGTTATGTACAGAATTATACTCTATGTAATTTAAACTTATATCTGATTTGTTTTTCATACATAAAGTTGTTTTGAACATTGATGCATACTTCTATAATTTAACGTAATATTCATTGTTGGTTCTAAATTTTAAGCAAAGATTAATTTGATCATGCCTCCATGACTAACTTCTGTAATCCCTCCAAATGTACTTGCTTGCTATTCTGGACATTTTCTAGTGTAGCATTTATGTCACAAGAGCAAAGGAATATTTCAAGAAGTGGGCACTTAAAACATTTAGGTAATTCTTTAAAATGCAGAATTCTACTGCCTGGCATGTTTTCCTTTACTACTTCCAAGCTTTTTAATTTCAGATTTGAGTCGTGGCCAACAAGATACACCAAATCATTTCTCCCTTACATGTATTTAGTACAAATTCACAGATTGTTCCATACTGAAATATTTTTGGCATTAAATCTCCATTCATTTTTGTAGACAAATGACAAGCTGTGAATCTAAACTGTCTTCCATTTGTGTCCATAAAAATATTTAAGAGTTTGGAGAAACTTTTACCTTTTACTATTGCCCTAGATTTCTTCAGTCACTATAGGAGAAAGACTGGGATGTCT
>JANHZU010001950.1:221159-232802 GCA_032468055.1 Acrochordus granulatus
GAGAATTCTAAAAATGGATTGTGATTTTCTGTTTACTTGTGTTAACTCTGCTTCATACATTGTGGATTTAAAAAATAATGTTTTCACTTAGCAACAAAGAAGATAGGTGGAATGATTTTTCCAATCATGGCTTTGGAAAAGAACTGATAGATTATTGTGTTTATTTTTATGCTTATTCCATATGACTGCAGTTGTGTTTAAGATCAGGAATGCACTTACAGAAACTTGATTATATCAAGGACATTTAGAAGTAACACCCAATAAACATTCCAAAAACAAAAGTAACATCCCATTTCCTTTATATGGTTTCATGCAAATTTCATTTAAAAACTGAAAGAAGAACATAAATATTGCACTGAACAATTTGGAGAAGGAGACAAATGAAAATGAAGTAAAATGCTGTTCCAGCATGTACATTAATAATATTTATTGTATGAAAATAAGAAGGAACGGACCATTGCTCACAGGATCAGGATAGGCTTTGCAATTCAGGCTGCTGGCTGGAAGAATTTGTTGATCAACTATGGAGAACTGATGCCACTCAATTAGGTAGCTCTGGGTTAGAAAACTAAAGAAAACTAACACATACTTCTGTATTTAGAAGTGTACATTTAAAATTTTCACCCTTAATGTGTAACATAACCTGAAACTGAGCACCAAAGATCTCTTTTAATTTTTTTTAAATGTTTGCCTAAAATTAAAAGCTTATTTCTGCATAGTTAGCCTAGTGAGGCCAACATGAGCCAAATACTATAATCCAAACCTATATTCTGTGGACAAATAAGGCCCATGGAATTCTCTATCAAGTCACAGACTTATTGCATAAATTTGGATCTTCCTACCTTCCTCCTCCAGTCTTTTCATGCAACTATAATGAATCAGATGCTGATCAGTAAAGAGAAGGAGCAACAAGGAAGAATCCAGAAAGAATTTAGATGGAGATTACAATCTTCTATTTGGGAAACAGAGTCAGGACTAAACATATTTTCTCTTTTTCCTATGGCAAGATTTCTATTCTGGAACAAACTACCATTGAAGACAGGTAAGTTTTTTCTTTGCTGGGATTAAAAAAACAGGCATTTTAAAATTATTACAGATTTTACACTGAAGTTTGTATAGGTTTTAATGCATGTGGGCATGAATTATGGACGTGTGTGCATGATAAGCATATAGATACAAGAGAATAAGCAGTAATTTCATGGAATAAATGATTAGAAATAAGAGATGTTTACAGAAAGCTTTAAAATAATTATATTTGCTATTGAAAGGTTCATTGACTGGGTGTGAGGTCGGGTTGATTCACGAGAGGCATGTGTGTCTTACGTGTTTTGCTCTTTGTTAGTCTGTGCCTTCCAGATGTCATTGACTCATTTTTGCAACTCTGGAACTCCCAAGATCACACTGCTAAAATTCAGTGTCAGAATGATAACTTTAATGGATCACATTTTTCTGCCTCCCATCTTACCTCCCATGTTAGAGCTACCTGAGCTGGGCTGCCAAAATTGAGTTAGACACTAGAGAGTAGCAAAGAGGCATGGAAAATTCTCTTTGTTCGTATCGAATGGCTGGATATTTTGAATAAAGTCCCTGTAAAAAGTGTGTTTCAATATGACCATGCCCACATTGATGACTCCATTGTGTACATCAGAGATGAAAAATAATCAGATACATAAACAGCAGCCTCCCACACTAAGAGTGTTTTAAAATTATTCTTATATAGTATCAATCCCCCCTTCCAAACAGAGATATACATCGGCAGTTCTGTGAAATTTTACTATTCAGCTTATAGTTATTTTTTATTTTTTTCCCAAGATAACAAAGTTATCTCAAGTATTTTCATACCATTTTCTGGTGTTCTGGGGAAATCATGTAAAATAAATTCAGTGATTTTATTTGATGAGCCCTGACATACCTCCCTTATGCCATCATTATTCTGCTGGCAGGCAACAGCTTGATTATGGGCACCAGCACTGCACTTATCTTCCAGGTGAGGGATGAGGGAATGAGGTGAAACATCTGTTCCCTGCAGTTAAGTTGGAATGGTTCTGGAGACTTGCCAGGAAATCTTGAGTGGCAAACTGTACCAAGAAGAACCAACTGTGATTTGGCTAGGAAGAGCCAAAAGCTCTCAGGATTTTTTATATGCGGGGAAAGAGAAATTAGGACATTAGGCCATTATGAATAATTACCCTGGCCTGTTGAAAGCTATTTATCTCAATATCACTCTTTGCCCTGGATTTTACATTTGGTTTCATGTTGTAGAATAGGTAAATGAGAATACACATCAGTGCGCAGAGAATCTTTCATCCTCTCCCCAGTCATGGATTGAATATACTCTACTGAATACATGTTTAAAAAGTATTATGGTAATTGAAAGCAACACATGTCTTACAGAATTTCCTGATGATATTTCATAGTACTGTGCCAAAGTGTTCCATCTTCAACTGACTTGCTCATAAAGATAGGGGGAAGTGAGACATATTAAAGGAAAAGTAACCTATGAACAACAACAAAACGTGTCTGCAGACTAGCCCATATAATATTTTCATTGGTTAAAATCACAGTAATTACTATAAAATGTTTTTACCTTTGGATCACAGATTTTTCTTTTCGCAGAAAAAAAATTACTTCTCCCTGTCATGGGAGCCTTTACCCACTGCATTATGTAATTAGACTATCTAACCTAATCTGTCTTTTGTATTTATACATTAGCCATATAAAATTTGGGTAATAAGTTGTGGTTTGTTACAGTGAGAAATTACAGGATACTGTATAGAAGAGTGATCTATGTATCATAGAGTGATCTATGGATTTTTCAGGAGCTCAGGAAGCTAGATGAGAATCAGTGTATCTTATTAAAGTGTGAATATGCATTAGACAGAGCCAGTTTAAATGCCCATATAATATAAAATTTGGCAACCAGTTTCTTTTAACTCAATCAAACTCATATAATTTTTCATTTATTCATAGAGTCAAAAACTTATAAAGAAACAAAATATGTTTCTTCACAATATTGCATATCACAAGATAGAATAAAAACAGTTTTGTCTAGTGGTTAAGGCATTAGGCTAGAAACTGGTAGACCATGAATTCCAACCCCATTCTTAGCCACAAAAGCCAGCTGGGCGACTTTTGGCCATTCACTTTTCTCAGCTCAACTCACCTCACAGGGTTGTTGATGTAAGGAAAATAGCAGGAGGATCCATGTTTTGGATATGTTTGTCACCTTAAGTTATTCATAAAAATAATACAGGCAGAAATACATTTACTGTGTTATTACAACTCAGCACAAAAATACAAAGAAGAAGTTAACTGTGGGATATCTTTTTACAAAATCATATAATTAAGCAAAATAATATGGCAGTAGCAAAAGATATATTTCTGGTTACTATTAGCCAGTAGAAAAGACAAATATCAATCCACACAGCTTCTAGAGAACAGATCAAGAATATGGGTAATCCATTCTAAACACACTACAAGATAAAAGCTGCATCTCCCTCCTGATAGAAGTAGAGATCACTATCTAAATGTATATCTTAAAATGACCAATTATGAAACGAGAGAATTGAAACTGGTTCTTGATAAAGCCTACCATAATTGGGCACAATTTAATTTTTCAGGTTCCTGGCATATCCTTTGTTGATATTATTAAGGACTGCTATAGAAACAGTAGAGCAAATCTTATGTACTGCTGAATATGAATATTGAAAATCAGCATCCCTGTGTGATGGTCAAGGGTAGCCTTTGCCGTAGCAATGTCCTGTAGACTGGAGTCAACCAAAAGATCTAATAGGGCCAATTGTATGGTGAAGGCAATAGGCCAAGTACCATTGTGGCTGATTTCTGGGATGGTTGAATAGATCAGAAGAAGAATGTGCATATATACCTACAAATGACAACTAAGAATATAAACTCAATTTCTACCTTCACTGTGAGGAAAACTAACCTCTAAGAACTGGTACACATGTAGGCCTAGCAAGAATCAAATATTCTTAAATATAAAAAACAATTTTTCAGTGACTGTATTTAACCCCCAGTGGGACACTAAATAAAAACAGTGTAATACTAAAGTGTTTTGTTTGAAATAGCTGCAGAATAACTCGAATAATTATATTGAAGCTATTAGTGACAAACTGAATTGCTGAAGTTCTATAGACAGCAAGATGTTTCACGTAGCTGTGTAAGCTACCTCCTAAAGAACCATGTCCACATCTATTTTAAGAACTTTATCTTGAGGATACACTTCACCAGACGTGGTGAAGTGACAACTCAAGCAATTGCTTGAGCTGAAAAGCAACTGGTAAACAAGGCTGTTTACTGTTTTTTTGTAGGAGGTCAGCCCTGCGGATGCAAAGAAAGGCTCTTGGAATTATCCATATGCTCTTGGATTGATATATTTTGTTTTCTTTTGTTAAATCACAATATTTTGGACCTACTGAAAGCTTATCTGTCTCTGGGAGATTTATTGCCACCTGGATGTGGGAGTGGTAGGTTTATTTCCCTCTCTACATTTATCACCTCTTTGAAGTTTGGAATGCTGGACTATCTGCTATATGTTGGATTCCTGGAAGAAATAGAAATTTTAAAGTGAAAATGTTAATGTGTACCTTGGTATTTTCCAAGGAATCCATCTTCCCTTCGCTTGTTTATCTTATATCACTTTCCTTGCTGAGGATTGGTTGGTTAATGTCTGGTAACAGTGGCATGTAAGAAGAAGTGAAATTTATTGAACTTATTGAATTAACTCTTCGCCATTTAGGCTAAAAGACTATTGTTGTGTATTCCTTTTCTGTTTCCTCTCTCCTCTTTCTCTTTTTTTTTGGTCTTAACATATTAGAGGAGGTTAGATGGCTTCAAAAGAGTTGTTGAGGACGATTTTGAATGAAATTCAGAAACTAATGAAGTTAAGTTTCATTAATGAAAGTTAAGTTCTTATATGAAGATATAAAGATTAGATTGGAAGCCTGGGGCAGAAATATGAAATGTTTGATAAAAATATACAAAAAATAGAAATATTTTAAGAGGGAAAATTGAGGAAAACAATGAAAAGATGGAACCAAAATCAGTATTTGAAAATTATACAAATTATAAAATGAATTGGTTTGGGGTTAAACCTATGCAAATAAGGGAGGAAATGGGAACTTTAGGTATAAGAGTTGAAGGAGCAAAGTTGCCAGTGAAAAAGTTTGTATTTTGTCAGGCATTGTTTGGTTTACGATGTAACAGTGTGAATCTTCATCTGGTGGGAGAAGGTTATTTGTTTGGGGATATTGGAATTCAACTTGTAAGATGATTTACTGTAGAACGAATACTCCAAAAGAATTTTCAGGAGACTTTTGTAATGATGGGTAAAGAATTAAGTTTGTGGAGGTAAATTTTAATAAGATGTCTGAGGATGACTTGGGATTCAGGTGGTATGTTTTGGGTTATGGATTGTTAAATATTTACTAATTTAGTGTTTAAGGATGATCTTGATATGCGAGTTCTTAATTGCAGTAGACTTAATATGGATGTTTATTATTTCTTAATGCCACTGAAGATTCTACTGTGTTTTGAATAAAGTTTTCTATAAGAGAAGATGAGAAAGATCTAAGATATATTTATACTGGCAATTCTTCTGAGGAAAGTTAACTTAAATAAGTTTTTAATTGTTTGGCAGTCATTCTGGAACTTTCAGCTGCTGAAATAGAGTAAAAGAATCTTCATGGAGGAATTTGATATATTTGAAATAAGTTTATATGTTAAATTGAAATATTGGGTAGATTAAGACTTAAGATAAATTATATAGTGACATATAGGAAATGTTTATTATGATTGATTTTTATAATACAAATCAGTTTAAATTAAGAGAGAAAAACATTTTTTGTACCGATTTATGGATTGATAGTCATGTTGGGGGAGGGGCTTTCTGTATATTTTGCTTGTCCTTTTTATTTTTTTTCCTTTTTTGTAAGGTGTACATTTATATTTTAGATTCTGTTAGTGTTATTTGTTACATTATTTTTGTTTTAGTTCTTTTTTATTGTGTGTTGTATTTTGTTTTGTTGAAAAGTAGTAAAGATTTATTTTAAGAAAAGAACTTTACCTTAATTTACTTAAATGAATAGTCAAAAAGTGATTCAAAAATTAAAAAAATACAGTAAGAAACACATTTGGAGCAACAATGAAGCCTCAGCAAAACCCTTTTGTGTCAACAATGGCTTAGTCAAATTACTTTTCCTTCTACATCTCACTTTAACTGTAGAATCTAGATAAAGAAGAAAAATTAAATAGAGAAATCTTTTATCGGGGAAGTAGATCTACATTCAAGCCAAAATATTTCCATTTAGATGGAATAGAGGCAGTCCTCACATCCAGGCAGGAGCTGCTATTATTTTTCTGCCATATGGTTTGAAACGAAACAGGTCAACTGTCGACCTTCCTTTCCTAAACCCAGGGAACCAGCTTTATTACAACAGCTCTGGGAAAGCTATTTTTTTTCAAACCAATCTTCCAAAAAAAAAACTATTAATGACACTTAGAAACTCAAAAACGCAGCCCACAGACACTGAAAATTTTCCCACCTTTTTACATATGTTTGTGAATTCTATTAAATCTATTTGCAATTACAAAAAAGAACTGGAATGTATACCTTGGGAAAAATTAAGTCTACATCATTTTGTGAATGAAAAATGGATTCTGCTAAAGAATTTTCAGGCAAAAGTGTGTGTGTGTATAATGTATATACAATACATAAATATATACTATAGTACATACAATATAAATATCCCACATTAAAAAGTACATAGACATGCATATGAATTGTCATGATGGCTGTTGAAAAACAGTTCACAAACTGATATACGAATTTGTAAGAACACATGCTAAATTCAGAGAAATTGAGCCTAACTGAACCTGATAATTCACTTATCCTAAAGTTTTACACAAGAGTTCCCATAAAATAATAATCTGGATAGTACTTTTTTAAATAACACTGTATTAAGTTTAGTGGTATGTAACCATTGTAATGATAGTGATAAAAGAACTACATTAAAAGAAGCTACTGGAAGTTCCTAGAAGGAAAAAACGTTAGGGGCCCCATGCAGGAATTAGGAAAATCGGCCGAGCCACAGGGAAGAGCCTGCCAAAAGTTAAGGTGCGCTGTGAGGTGAATGTCTTCAACCAATCAAAACTGCTCATGTCATGAATGAGGTATATAAATACTTTTTGTGACGGCATATGAGGGGTGCTTGCACAGTGACTCTAATCCCAAGCATGAGCTCTTTACTTCTGTGGAGAAATAAAGATGTAAACATGTTCCCACCCATCTTTGTGTGACTATTGGCTAATTCACACCAGGTGAAACAAATCACCCAAGCTTTGGCTGAGCCAACAATATGAAAACTCTACATTTAATTCAGTCTACAAGAATAGGAATAATACTAGTGCGGCTCGCAGATATTCAGTCGTTGACACTTATATATAATTAAAACGTGTGGGAAAGCTGTATTTCTGGATAATGGAAATGTATATAACACAAGATCAGCTGGGCGGTGAGTCCAACAGATGAGTCTTCAGCATTGTTTTACGACATACTAGCACGAATATAATCTATAATTTCATGTTGCTTGGCTTCAGATTTTCAAATCCCCAACCAATATGCAATTTGGTTACTTAAAACTTCCCTGGTTGATTGACATTTATATCTAGTGAGCTATATTTTGTGTGAGGCTATGAGGAGCTGCTTCATAGTAGCATATTGCAGAGTAAGTTTAAATAATGTTTTACCTGCTGCTACTATAATATTAGACTTTGCAGTTAAGTCTACTGTTATAAGAAGCTAAGGAGTCTGTACTAAAAAGTATAATTTTGTAAAGGGTTGGCCTTTGAACTCTGTGGAAAGCATTGCAGGGGAGGCAAATGTGAGGTTGATTCCTGAATACTTTTTTACAAGCCTGCCTATATGATAGATAGAGTGTGACTGCTGAAAATGGGAAGTCTGTCTTGTGCATGTCTGTGACATAGGAACATTTTAAACAAACACCTTGAAGAGATATATAATTAACACTGTCAGTAACTATCTGGTTGCTCCGTGATTGAACCCTGACTTGTGGACCCGTATTTTTGTCTTTCTATAAGAAAGGACAGCTGATAAACCTGCTATCCAGGTAGCATACAAATAACCATGAACTTTTTTATGTTTTACGTTCTCTCCAACAGAAAGCAGTTTGTTTTTATCTTTTCAAGAGTATTAAACTGTAGTTAAACTAACTTTAGATCGTTATGCTCCTTCTAAGGCAGCCAAATTGGTATCCTGATATATCCCAGAACAAGTGCTGGTTAATGATGCTTTAGTAAAAATGACTGCAAAAATGTTCCTTCTGAGTACAGTGACTTCATGGATCTTAGTTATACGAATAGTTATATGTTTTACCTGACAGCAGTTCCACTTAATGATATAAAATTAACATAACTGCAGTGAGGGAAAAAATAAACTTTTTTCAAAAAATTTAAAACTAGTAGGTATGCTAGTCATCATACTGGAATTTTGAAATAGCATTGAACCAGACTCCTTATCTGTAGAAAACTATAAATCAATTAAATGAATCAATTATTTCTAAATAGAAGATAAAAATAAACTGAATAAAACAGCTGTTTTGAGAAGTATTATTTAGTTTTGAAGGCAATCTACAATGCAGCTGATTGCAGAATTTTCATATTATATGATAAAAACTGTTTTGTAGAAACAAAAGTTTTATGCTGGTATTATCATCATTTAATACTTTTATATCATTCTTCTGACATCATTTTGATGACTGAGAGTAATGCATGAATTCAATAGCTCTAAAAGTTTTGTAGCATTAAATAACATTTTTAATGAATGTACATTTATAGATTTGCACAGATGTTGAAGGAATCTTTGAGGGAAAGTTTCCTCTGCTTTAAGCATAACTGCTAGAAGCTCAGTGCTTGATTTTGAACATTAGGCCTCTTTTTTCACTATAACAATTGCCCTAAACTCTTTGAGAGAGGGGAATAGCAAGCTCTATCCAACATTAAAAGACTGTTAATTCTTTTAAAAAGAATTCACATTCTCTCAAATGGGATCCACTCTCCTGCTATCCTTCATAATCTGTATTATCCAAACCTATTCCAGGGCAATATTTCAAAACAGATTTCAGAGTGCATTTTTTCAAAACAGATTTCAGAGAAAGAAAGTAAAGGATTATTAATCATATTCACCATTGGCAGTATGACATCTCCAGTAGGCTGACAACATTGAATCTAAACCAACCTATTTAAAAAATAAATCTCAATTTCCTAAGCACAAACAATAATAAACATGGAGACAGATGATTCTGGAAAAGTTTTACAGTTTACAAAAATTAAATTTGGGGAGATATTTGTTATGTTTCCGTCAGCTACCCAGAGTAAAACAGATTTCTGCTAATCAGAAAAGTATTTTCCAGTCCTTGACAATGGAAATTATTTAATGTAATGATTTAAAGCAACTTATTATAATCAAAATATCTGCCCAATAACCTTAGTATAATTGAAATATCTGCCCAATAATACTTTCATATTGTACAATACTGACATTGTAAAATTAAGCATGTCTGTAATCTGTATTATTACTTTGTTACTTTTTCTTCTTGAATATGTTTGTGGACTCACAGTAATTAGTTCTTCTACAAGTTATAATTTTATTTATTTATTACACACATTTCTATGCCGCCAATTTCCAAAGACTTTTGGCGGCTTACATAGATTAGATATTTATACAATTGTGTAAACTAACCCCGCCCCCGCGCCCCCGCTGGCTGGCAATGTTGCATCTGGGCATCTCCGCAGTTCCTGCTCCACCCCCGGCAGGAGAGTGGGCCACCTTCAACTCACCGCTCAACTCCTCGTTGCTCACCCTCTTGCCTCGCCCATCCCGCCGAAGCCAGCCAGCTCCCACCAAAGTGGTACCCGATTTATCTACTCGCCAGTTTTTACATGCTTTCGAACTGTCGGGTGGGCAGAAGCTGAGGCTAAGTGACAGGCACTCACCCTGTCATGCGGAGCTGTGAATCGAACCTGCCAGCATGCCGGCCATTTCTGGTCGATATAACTGGCGGCACTAATCCACTTCCTCTATAAGGACTCTCGGACCAGCTTATAATTCCTTACCTAGTAAAACACCAGGGAAATTCTCATCTATTTTATGTGTTGTTGTTATCAGATCAGTATGATTTAGTTTCCCTGAACATTGCCAAAATTTATTTATTTATATATATATACGGTATTCATCAAATTTATATGATCATCCAATTCATGAAAAAGTGACTCAGGGTACCATACAAAAAGACTATAAACAGATAAAAAAATATTATTATTATAAATTTTAAAAAATCACAAAAACTACAATAGGATAGTAAATGTTAATAACATTGGAGCTATCTCAGTACCTCACTGGACCCCTAGGACTCCCTGGTCTGATGGCATGACCAGGTTTTGAGGGACTTGGAAAATTATCAGGGATGAAGCCAGCCTCATTGGGGGGCAAGGATTTTCCATAAGGCAGGGACCACAGCAGAGAAGCTCTTTTCCTGGGACTCGCTGAGCATAGATCTCTAGCAAATAGGACCCAAAGCACCCTCCTTCTGCTGAATCTGATGGGACAGGCAGAGATAACAAGGAAAGGTGGACTGTTAGTTAACCAGTCCTCATGCCATGAAGGGGCTTTAAAGGTCAAAACCAGCACCTTGAATTGGAAGCAGACGGGTGACCGATGCACTCACAGAGCAGAGGTATAATGTGTGCCATTTTAAGGGCACACATAACCACAAAAGCCACTGCATTTTATTATTTATTTATTAGATTTCCATCTTTATTCTTTTATAAGTAAATCAAGGTAATGATTATACATAATACTCCCTTTTCCTTTGATTCTCGCAATAACCCTGTGAGGTAGGTTGGACTGAGAAAGAGTGACTGACCCAAAGTCACTCAGTTGGCTTTCATGCCTACAATGGGGCTATAGCACACATTTTGTACCAGTTTAAGCTTCTATATACTCTTCAAAGACAGCCCCACCTAGAGCCCATTAGAGTGGTCCAATTGGGAGTTGACTATGACATGAGTGATCATGAGCAGAGCCCCTCTGCATACTAATGGACGCAACTGGCAAAGGCCCTCCTAGCTATGATTGCCATCTGCTCTTCAATCAGGAGTCATGAGTCCAGGAGGACTGAGCACTGGATTTGTCTGGGCAAGTGCCACCCCATCCAGCACCAAAGTCAATTAATCCTAGAACCAATAGATCCTAAAACTCAGTGCCACTCAGTCTTGCCAGAGTTCAGATGAAGCATGTTGTTTCCTATACAGATCCTCACAGACACTAGGCACCAGGATAAATCCCAGCATCATTTACTTTGCCAGGGGCAGAGAAATATATTTGGATATCTCAGTACAGAGTGACAGATGTGCTCACACAATGGGCTCATTTAGATGGTGAATAGGAGTGGAGATGGCATTGAACTCTGTGGCATCCCACCAATAGAGACTGAGGATGGGAAGTCTTCCTCACCCCAATCACCACTAGTTGGAATCATCCCCAGAGAAAGGAGGCAGACCAAGTCAATACAGCACTGTTCATTCCCAATCCTTTAAAATATATCA
>JANHZU010001950.1:277041-289269 GCA_032468055.1 Acrochordus granulatus
TGAAAATGATTTTTTGGGGAATATTTTTGGGGGTGTGGAACGGATTATCTGACTTTCCATTGTTTCCTATGGGAAACTGCGTTTCGCTTTCCGAAAATTTCGCGCTAAGAGCGTTCTTCCGGAACGGATTAATCTCGTCTTGTGAGGCACCACTGTATTAAATTTATAATCTGGAATATAGAATTAACCACAAGTATCCAAACAAAATGTCATCAATTTGATATTAAAATATTATTTCCTTTAAAATGTAGGAAACAAATACACAGTTTGTATATGTAGCAAAGATTAAATTGTTGTAATGATGCAACATATTATAATTTACGTATTTCAGTATATGCCTGAGGATAGTTTATTTTCATATTTTTCTCCTGAGGTTTTGGTATTCCTGAAAATATATTTTGGGCAGAAAGACTCAAAGAGAAAGATAACCTGAATTTCTAAATATATGCTAAGAATTATTGAAGTTACAATTTAATCACCTTTGGTCAATTCTAGATTGGGGAAAGCTGTGCTACTAATAATTAATTATAGACACTATGTACATAAAACTCTGGGTTTTCATTTGCAGCTAATATAAATTGGAAGACTTTAATAGTAATAGCAATAGCTGTAATTTATTGTGGACTTATAACTAAGCACTGTACTGGTAGATAAAAATAATTTATTATATTTATTTCTTTATTTATTAGATTCTTATTCTGACATTATTTTTTTATGAATAACTCATCTGCAAATATGTATAATATCCTTCCTCCTCCTATTTTCTCCACAACAATAATACTGTGAGGTGGGTTGGGCTGAAAGAGACTGATTGGCCCAAAGTCACTTTCATCCCTAAGGCAGGACTAGAATTCACCATCTCATGTTTTCTAGGCCAGCAACTTAACCACTACACTAGACTGGCTCTCAATAATATATGACTCTCAAAAATACTATATTGTATAACTATAATCAGCATTAAACCAATATAAAAATTCACTCGTGCTCTCGTCATCTCATATTGTATTACTGAAATGCACTCTACATGGGGCTACCCTTGAAGAGTATCCGGAGATTGCAGCTGGTGCAGAATGCAGCTGTGTGGATGATTTTGGAGCCAGTACATTGGTCCATGTTACATCTTTGTTCTGTGAGCTTCATTGGGTGCCAGTCTGCTTCCAGCTACAATTCAAGGTGTTGGTTTTGACCTTTAAAGCCCTTCATGGCTTGGGACCAGGTTACCCCAATGAGGAGCTCCCATTCCACCAGAATCAGCAGAAGATACTCCTCTGGATCCTGTCTGCCAAGGAATTATGGCTGGCAGGGTCTAAGAGAAGAGCCTTCTCTGCTGTGGCTCTTGCCCTATGCAACATCTTGCCCCTCGAGCTGAGGGCGGCCCCCTCCCTGATGGCCTTCCAAAAGGGCCTTAAGACCTGGCTCTGCCAATTAGCCTGGGGCTCTAAAGGAGATTCGTCATCTTGAAGGTGGTTATTAGACTACTAGTCATCTCCATTCTCTGTATATATGCTTTTTATATCTTTTGGTCCTCCGCTCTCGCTCTGCATGGGTTTTTATTTTAAGATGTTTTAATTGTGTTTTATTGATTTTTACTGTTTTTATATTTTTTTATTGTAAGCCGCCGAGAGTCGTCTGATTTAGGTGGCATAGAAATCTAATAAGTAAAGCATTTCCTAATGCAATAATTAGTGTAAAACTTACCTATACCAGCATGACCAGAATATAACTTTATAACAAATAATGAGAAAGAGGGGTTTTTCAGCTTCATAGATGTCAAGACATCATCTTCCAAATGTAATTCAAGGAAGAGTCAAATTCTCATGAGTAGGATCTAGATAGGAAAAAGTCCTACAGAACAAGATAGGCAATTTAATGCAAGGAAAATGAATTGACTTTGATTATATTCTCAAAGCCAAGCATACGGTAGGAGAATCATAATATTTTTTACCATAAATAATTGGAGTTATTCATAAAGTCTGGAAGTATATGTATCAGGTAAAATATAGACCACATCTGGAGAAAGGGCAAAGTCAGGAGGAGATATGCATAGATCTTTTTGAACTTTAGTGGAGAAGTGAGTGCGTGAGTTCTTTATTTAACATGAATATAGAAGTTTTCTATTTTAAAAGACACATTTCAAAATTCATTGTGAATTCATAGTGATCTTGAAATGACCCAAAAGCTGTGGTACAGAATGAGGAGAGAAAAGTGGTATATGTAATTCTGAACAGCAGGTAGCAGGTACAATTAGCACTTTTTATTTCCTCATATGAAATATTTAACAAACTTCACTCTACAGTTAATCTAATAGTTAAGGCACCAGGCTAAAAACCAAGAGACTGTGAGTTCTACTTCCACTTTAGACATGAAAACCATTTGGATTATTTTGGGCCCATCCCTCTTTCTCAGCCCAATCCACCTCACAGGATTATTGTTGTTGGGAAAATAGGAGGAGGAAGGAGTATTATGTATGCTCACTACCTTGAATTATTTATAAAAATAATAAAAGTGGAATATAAATAAAATATCTTTCTATATTTGCCTTAGATTAGCTGTTAAGTATTGAATGGATTAACCGGGATTCTTCATGTCAGCCTTTCCCAAATGATGCTTTTCAGAATTGTTGAAATTGCAATTCCAAGGATTGTTAATCAAAATCTTAAAGGCATTAGACCTGATAAAGTTGCCCTTTCAGAATTATGATTAAATAATTGTAGTAATTTCTGTTTGTTTTTATTAATTGACCCCAAGAAGTACATAGCTATAATAAAAGGGATTTTTTCTTTAATATCTTTCTAATCTATTCATTGTCTACATGAATTTAAACCTTTAGAAATATAAATTTGATGCATCTCATATTCTTTTTTCAAAGCAAATTTGTAATTGGTAAATTGACATTAAAAATTAAAATATTGTAAAAAATATTTAAATTTTAAGCTGTGTCGTACATCTCTTTATGTGGAAATAAGCACCATTACACACAGTATGATCACACACAGGCAGGAAGATGTAGGATTATGCATTAAAAAAATTTAAAGGAGAAATATTCAAATTTGCTTGATGCAGCAAAATTCGTTTTCAGGATTATTGAAAAGGACCACAGTATATTTCTTGTGTATAATGTACTACTTTGGAAATATATGTTAAACTAAAATGTATTTCATATGCAGAACTGTGTGGTGATTAAATAAGCAATAGAGCATTAATATAATGTACAATATTAAATCATCAATATACAGCTATACCATTAATAATGATAGATACACATTTTGAGGCTAAATGCAAAAAGAAAATGTACCTCTCTTCTAGATTTATGATGTGCTGCCTCCATATATCAAAATTAAATGGTAGCTTGTTTATATAAATCTGAGTTCTGCTGTAAAGATGAAATATAAGTAATGCTCTGAGTAATCAAGCATAGCTAAGTATTTTCACATTTAACTACAGTATATTTTGTCAAAATCCGAATCTGGTCACACCTGTCCAGATGATAAAAGAGTTCAAGAAGGAAATATTCAAGTCACTCAACCTAGTTAACATAGACTCAGTGTATTTCCGGTATAATTTATGCTAGAAAATCATAACTGTAATAAAACTAGCCTCTACCATTGAAGATGTCCAGAACCTTGCTAAGTTTGACTTTAGGTGAGATGGGCAGCATATAAGCTTAACAAATAAATTTTAAAGGTCAAAAAAAAAAATCAAAGTTCCCAGCCCTGTTTGGAGAAATTAGAAGGGGCATTCCAAAGTCTGAGTTCACATTAAAGTGCAACAATAAAAGAATGTGACTAAGGTAGATCTAATTTTTTCTTTCACCAGCAGCACTGAATAAAATCCATTCTGAATGTATATAGTTATCAATAGGCAGCAGGAGATAATTTTGGCCAAATTTAGCCCTTAACCCCACTGTTCTAGGCAATTTCTCGATGTTTTTTGAAACACATTTTTTGAAGGAAAGGAGATGCATGGAGAATGTATTCCTTCCTCATCCCTCCAATGGGATCCACCACTGGATCAAAAATCAGAAAAAAAGTATTTCCATCCATGGAAGCTAAATTTTACACAACTCAAAAAGCAAAAGAAAAGAAAAGAGAGAAAATCATAAGCATCTATGTTAACTAGAAAATGAGCTGTTTTTATTTAGAGCAGGCGTGTCCAATCTTGGCGATTTTAAGAAGTGTGCATAGCATAGCCGGTTGAGGAATGCTAGGAATTTAAATCCACACATCCTAAAGTTGCCAAGGTTGGACAGCCCTGGGTTAGAGAGACTTTTCAGCTCCCCAATGGGGAAAAAATGCCCCACATCAGTACACAGACATAAGTCAGATTACATTATGTTAAGATGAAAGTCATCATTTAGTTTCAACCTAAATTTGCTGTTAAATTTGGGGATGTTTTCTGTACATAGTTCAAACAATTGCTTGCTAGTTTAGTCAGCAAGAACACTGATTGAAGAAAATAGAAGAGTTGAGAAAGGGGAGATCAGACATTAAAGGAAAGCTAATTTTATGTTTACCCATTGATATAACTTTTTCATGAATCCTCATTATTTTAAATAAAATAATTGAATTGTAATTTTTGTTCATAGTTGAGTAAAAAGGTGAAAAAAGCCCATTTTACAGGACATCTATGGTCTGATTTCTTCATCAAACAATTTTGCAATGAAGATATTTTATACAAGAGAAAATTCCACTGTGGTTGTTACAGTTAGTAAATATTGATAAGATTAGCTATAGTCAGAATATTTATCATTATGCAGAACAATCTATACATGTTTACTCAAAAGTAAGCTCCAATAATGCTTCCATAACCTAATCATGTATTATATATGTTCTTAATTAAAATATGCCTGTCTGCTGTCTTGTATTAACAAATAACTTGTTTACTATTCTTTTTTCATACACTTTAGTGTGAAAATCAGAGCATTATAGAATGAAAGAACAGTTATTATGATAGGCAATCAAAGATAAGCAAGATGGTAGATGACTTGTGATCTATGAACATCTTTAGGAGAAAAAATTGGTGTTATTTAGGAGGCAAAATGAAAAATTGTTTTGATAAGTGCATGAATCAAACAGGAGATGTGAGCAAAGGATATGAGCAAGAATAATGGGGTTTACAAAGATAGGTCTCTTCCAAGGAGGGCAAGGAGTGCAAGTGATGTCACATACATCATGATGTAATTGGGCAAATGTTGTATGTCATTTACTTTATTTCATAATATAACTGTTGCAAATGACACAATTTATGTCATTTGCATGATGAAGATGACATGCATGATATCACAGTGACCAGATGTTTTTTATCTGAAAGAGCAGTGAATAAAACGATAGTGTATTAGTAAAAGGAGATGGTCTCTTCAGTATTGGCATTCTGTTGGTCTGAATATCAAAACTAAAACATCATTACTTCTTTGGAAAAAAATCCAAAATGTTGTTTGCATTAAACAACACTTGTAATTTTGCTAGTATTATTGGCACATATGAAGTGATTAAGCTAAGCAAATGCTGGATCTTAGGTTCTCCAAGTATTGCTGTACTCACAGCATCTAAACATGCCTGCTAAAGTTACTGATATTTGCTGTTTAATAACATTTGGAGACCTCCAGATTTCTCATACCTGAACTAAATTAATTAACAGACATTTCTAATGGTTGGAGTGGAAGACAGAGACTGATTCACGAAACAAGCATAGAGTATTGAACTGAAGTTCAAGATTTGTATTTGTCAGAGATTCCTTTGTATGCTTCTTGGATAAGTTTTGATCATGCAGAGGGGTCTCGATGCAGTTCTTCAGTTGACTACATGGATGTGAGGTAGACATAACATACACAAAACTCCTTTCATCATAACATTTAAATAGGACTTAATTTCTAAGCCATCACTATATTTTGATTAATCAGTTTAATAATTTTCATTAGCTTCTTCAAAAATAAATTCAGTAACAAAGCATGTTGTTATTACACTGCCTTGCTTTGAAATATAAGTTGAATTAAAGCCGCACTAAATTACTAACTTGGTAGTGCCCAAGACAAGGAGGGAGTAGAGATTCTGGAAGGGGCTTAAACACTCCTAGATCAGTGTTTCTCAACTCTGACAATTGTAAGATGCATAGACTTCAACATGCTGGCTGGGGAAGTCCAGAAATTGAAATCCATGCATCCTAAAATTGCTAAGGCTGAAAAACATTGTCCTCGACCTACTGTCTGCTTTTTAAATATCTTGCTCATCTTTGCCTATTTCTGCTTTTCTCCTGACAGCTTACCTTGCCTTTTCACAACTGAAAATGAAAAAAATAAAGCTTCATTCCAAAATCAATCCTAAGCTTGTTTTACAAGTTGCCCTATTTTATTATTTTATGTATGCATTTATTCGGTAAATGTATACATACATGCATACATTGTCTTTTTTTTCCCAAATCAACCAACCAAGTCTGAATTTAGATTCCCTTAAATTTAAGGAACTTATTCCAGAAGAGAAAAACATGTGTGATGGTCTAATGTGTATGCGCAGTTATTTGCATAGATGATAGTCCTTTGCTAAATTATAGTCATTAGAAAAATATGGCACTAGCATTTTTTGTAAATACAGCATTAACAGTATTCACAATATGTGTTCATTTTTAGTTTTTCTATCCTACTTTGGTATAAATTAAGATTTTTTACCTGCATATAGATGAAGCCAAAATGCAAATATATTTGCGTCTTGATTCTTACAGAGTACTTTCCTTTTCTCCTCATTCTAGATTGATCAATGGGCAACAAGGAATTACTATAAATAGCTACAGTTCAATATCATTTTTAAATTTCAACAATGTGACAGAAGAGCATTTTGGCAACTATACATGTGTCGCTGCCAACAAACTAGGCACAACCAATGCCAGCTTGCTTCTTAACCGTAAGTCAAGAAAGATTATGAGAAATGTTCATGCAATAGGTTTCTATTTCCTTCTTATCTCCCCTGAAGGTCAGAAACTGTAGTCACTGACCTAATTCAGGTTCTCTGTATGTTGTAAGATACAGAGAACCATGGATTGTGAGCATAATTCATTCTGGAAGAGTGCTCTTAAACAAAAGAGTATACCAAAAGCAACTTTGTATACCAAAGCAACTTTCCCCTTTGGAAATAATGTAAAATCAGATGATCTATTCCACACACCCAAAAATATTCATATAAAAATCATTTGCAATGGTATTTTATGTGCAAATGATTGTCCTTAATATCTGAAACAAATAACAATGATTAATATACAATATAAAGTAGAAATAAAACAAATTAACCAGCACTTTAACTTTTGCTAGAAGATTTTGAGGCATTGTTTCCCAAGGGTCTAATCCAAGCCGGGCAAAGACTAATGACTATGGTTTAATTTGGGTGATGGTTCTTGATGGTCCCTTGGTTTATGTAAGAGGATTTCCATCTAGCCTTGAAGTTCTCTCTTGTTTCTGTAGGCAGTTCTGTTCTTTTTCAGTTCATCTGGCCTTTCCTGGGAGGAGTGTGCTGCCTTTATTGCTAATCTTACTGCCTCGCTCCTTCCCAAGCAGCTACAATGGATCCACTCTGAGACAGATTCTGGCAATCAGCTGCTGCTCGTCCAGCTGCTGTCTTGGCAGCACCTGTTGGATTGGGAGGATCCGCTGCTGCCACTCAAGGGCAAAATGACCTTTTTCCTTTTCCCTCAGTAATGTCTTTCCCAGGGGCCTTTCCTGGGTGGTTTGGAAATGTTTCTTATAACCTGCCAATGTGCTATGAGAGAGGAAGAAGAGATGGGCAGGAGGGTGACAGGCTGGATGGTGCCATGCTAGGAGGGCTGTGTGTGTGAGAGAGAGAGACAGGGAAGATGGAGGGTCTTTTCAAAATGTCTTCATACATTTTGAAAAGTGTCCTGGCTTGTGTGAGGAAGATGAGAGGGAGGAGGAGAAGAATTATTGCTTGGAAGGAGAATCTGGAACTTGAATCTCAGGAGTTCTTTTTCTTGAACAACTTTCACTAACACTACTGGTTTCACTTAATTTATGCTTTTACGGAGCAAGAAAGAAGAACCATCTGCTCAGTTATGAGATTTCCCATGCAAGTTCATCACACAATGCTCATCTTGCACGTATTTACTTGTTAACCAAAAATTATTACAAATTTTGCTTATCTTGAGGAACACTCATTAATTGCGGTACTCGTAATCCAAGGTTCCACTGTATACAGATTTCTATGAACAATTTCACACCTTTTTAATTAGATGTGACCTGGGTTGAGAATATACCCTTTGTTCAATTTTCATCTGAGCCTCTTAGGTCAGCAGACGTACAGTGTGATTATATCAGACCTCAGATGAAATAAAATCTCTGGTAGGTTCATACATGGCCTGATGAGATATTTTTCAGAATGTAGAATGTATTGGGCCATTAAATGACTATTAAGCATGCATTATGCAGAATTCCTAAATGTTCGTTCATATGCAGTCCATATCATGGCATAAAGTAGTACCCACATCAAGATATTCCAAAGACCTTAAGCTTACGAGCATGCTCTCTTTGTACAAGTAGGGCTTTGAATAGGTGTTGATTTGAACTGTTCAGCAAATAAATTGTTATACTTTGCTGCATAGACTTATAAGTTAGGGTGAGTACTTGTGTATATTAAAACAGTAGTGGATCTACTATACCACTGACAACAATTTTTTTTCTTGCTTCCTGAACAATGATAATAGATCCCTTCAAACTGAACACAAATATAATTTCAGAATGACTGTGTCACATAGGTATCTTGAGAAATATGACATAAACTTTTAGTGACTATAATGTATTTAATCATATAATGTTTCTGCCATGCTGCATAAGTTCAATAGGGGCTAAAAGTTTTTGTTGATGATTTTAATTTGTACTCAGTGTCCAATTAATCTTGCTGCAATGTCCAATAATATTCAGCACTGATGAATTCCTGTTGCCCTGATACAGTTTTTCCATTGTGGCAATGTCCTGGTGAAAATTTTCACCATGTTTGTCACTGATCACCTAGATTTTTGGGAAAGAAATCCAAGTGTGAATGCCAAAAATGAATCCTTGGTAACATGTTACATTTCATTGTCTTGTATGCTATAAGACGTTTGTAAGCTATCTGAATGTAATTAAATGCTCTATAGTTCCCAAGAAAATTCTCAATAGCATCCTTGAATGCTTTCCAGGCGATTTTCTCTGGCCCCACTAACAGATCTTTGAATCACTTGTCATTGATAATGTATCTGATATGTGGACCAACAAAAATGCCTTCCTTAATCTGGACATCAGTTATTCTTGGAAACATCTGTCTCAAATAATGAAAACCTCTACCTTCCTTGTTCATCGCATTCGGAAATTTTTCATCAGTCCAAGTTTTATGTGAAGCGGAGGCAAAAATATCATTGTCGGGCCATCAAGTAGTTCATGTGCCATGTTTTTCTGTCCTAGAATCAAATTGTTTTGGAGTGGCCATTTCTTTTTAATATAATCTGACTCTCTTTCATGGCTGTCCCATTTGCATATCCCAGTACTTGGTATATCACACCTGAATTACAAGCAGCAGAGCCACAGATATTCCAGCTGTACTTGGTGTATTGGATATGCTTCAATAACAGTTCCATATTTTCATCTGTTTCTTTCATGTGTGCAACATAGTCAACAGGTACTGAATTTCTGTTTGCAAAAACAGAAATTTTCTACAAAATGGTACATGATAAGTTAAATTACAAGTTATTTTCATGATTAGCAGCCAAAAGTCTATAAGATACACCCAAAAATGTTCAGGAAGTGAAATATTTGTCCACTGTAATATGATTAGTCAAAGGTTTTGACACTAGAAAGTATGATAGTCATTTTGAAGTGTGAACTTCAAAGTAATATGGCAAGTAGTTGCTGCCACTTGCCATATTATACCTTATGTCTCATTCCTTTGAAATTCAGTTAGCTGACAATAAGCATTTGACTGGCATTTCACTGAGTGTTACAATAAATAGAATTTGGTGAAAAAATATTGCCTACCATTTCTAAATTAGAATTTGATTTCTTAATTAAAATATGTATGAATAAATAAAAGCTGATGATACATTAGGAAGATACAACAAATAATTGAGTGGTTGGAATAGACTAATTAGAAAAGCTGCCAATACTAACTAAGAATACAGAATCTCTGTTGGCCAACTATCTTTATTCCCCTGCAGAGTTACTACTGTTATATAAAGACAAAGTGATTTTATCATGATTCTGTCACAAAGCTTTGCTGGAGCCCTGAAGCAACTATTTCTGTTAGTGTAGAAGACAGCACATTTCAGCTTTGGCAAAATTCCCACTGTCTCAGAATCCAGCTGATTAACTACTTCTATCTGTGTTTCTCTAAAAGATTTGCATACCTATGGAAGAACAACAGAGATTGCATCTGTTTTCACAAATTCTGTTTTAAGGATGCAAGATAATGCAGTCTCTGTGGTACTTCCAATGTTAAACAACTCATATTACAAACATTATAGAAGCAGAATATTGAGTATTAACTCATATATTAAGAATGTCTTTCTGACATTCACAGTATAATAATGCCTGGCTTGTAAATTGAATTCTGGAATAAGTGCTCTGAAATATATAACACAATCTAAAACAAAATAAACTGTATTGAAAAAGTGATGGAAACACACAGTTGAAAAGCAGTAAAAATGAACAAGTTAAAAAATTACGGAATTTCTGAGTACAAGCTGATGAAGTTTTGGCTCATAACACACCAGATTTAACTGTGGTTGAAAAGAAGAAAATGTAGATAATTGATGTCGCAATACCATGAAATAGTAGAAGAAAAGACAAAGAATTGGAGAAGATCACAAAGTACCAAGATCTGAAAACCAAAATTAAAAAATTATGGCATAAACCAGCCATAGTTGCCATGGTTATCAGCACACTGGGTGCCATACCAAAAAAATCTTGGAACACACTTAGAAAACCTGTACACTGACAAAATTTCCACCTGTCAGTTACAACAAAATTTCTTACCTGTCACTAAGCAACACTGCTTAGATATGCACATACACTAGGCCAATATATTATGACATCCTAGGTTCTTGGGAAGAACTCAATGCATATGAAAGCCAACATCAGCTGAAGAACTGACAGCTGTGATTTCTGACAGCTGTGTAATATATTTGATGTATATATTACATCATATATACATTGTTGTATATATAACAATAATACCACCAATAGGGGAAAAATGGTGAAAACCAAATGAATCACAATGCCCTATACAAATAACATCAAGAGGCTGGATGAAGACAGTCACTACAAATACCTAGGCATCCTTCAAGCTGACAACATCAAATACACTGAAGTCAAGAAGAAGATCAAAACTGCATTAATCATGAAAGAGAAGATCTTAAAGTCTAAACTCAGTGGAGGCAAGGCAATTAATATCTAGGCAATTCCAGTCATTCAATACACAGCTGGAATAGTGGACTGGACTCAAGCCGAGCTAAAGGACATGGATAGGAAGACCAGAAAAATAATGACAATGAATCATGCCCTTCATTCACACAATGCTGTTGAAAGACACTACCTACCAAGGAAAATAGGTGTGTGTGGAATGTTGCAAGTCCACCAGACAATTGAAGAGAAAGAAAGGGCATTGGAAGAACACCTGAAGGAGACTGAAGAGGATGCACTAAAGCTAGTATACCAGAAAGGTTTATTGAGTACTGGAGAGACGAAACTGGCACACAAAGAAGATCAAATGAAGAATAGAAGAGAGACATGGCAAGGCAAAGCATTACATGACAGTACATTAAAAAAAAAAATAGAAGGCAAAGCAGATAATAACAAGACCTGGAAATGGCTAAGAGCAGGAAACTGAAGAAAGAGACAAAAGGGCTAATTCTCGCTGCACAAGATCAAGTAGTAAGAACAAATACATACAAGGCTAGAATTGAGAAGACAGCAACAGATTGCAAATGCTTCCTCTGCCCCTGAAGCTGAAAACAGTGGACTACCTAGTTAGCTGGTGCAAGAAGATTGCACAGACTGACTACAAAGAACAAAATGATAAAGTAGCAACAATGGTGCCCTGGAAGATCTGCAAGAAATACCATTTACCTGCAAGCAAGAAATGGTGGGATCATAAAATAGAAAAAGTAATAGAAAATGAAGACACTAAATTGCTATGGGAGTTCAAAATTCAGACATGCTCCTGCCACATAACACTTTTGACTTAACAATTATCAATAAGA
>JANHZU010001950.1:327186-338444 GCA_032468055.1 Acrochordus granulatus
GAGTTCTCTCTCTTGAATGCCTTTCACTTAATTTACGCTGTTTACGCAGCAAGAGAGGAGAGCTCCATTGGGAGATTTCCCACGTGAGATGATCGTGTGGTGCTCATTGCGATCAGGAATATCGACCTGCCGCCATGTGGCAGCGTAGGTGAATGCACGCACGCGCGCTGCTGCCCATATGGGAATAGAGTAAACTGTGCGAGAGGAGAATCGGCAGAACACGCGCGCACTTTCTATGTCAGCAGATCTCTCGCGCTGAGTTGTCTGAACGGGAAATACAGAATGCGCTTACTGATGACGCGCAAGGTTTGGCATGAATTTTCCTCGTCTCATGTGTTGCGGAATAATTTTGATTAAATTTTTTTGCTCATCCTGCGAGTTTCTCGTCTTGTGAGTTTCTTGTCTTGTGAGGTACCACTGTATAGTCTTAAGAAATTTGTGCATAATTTTAACTGATGAGTTTTGCATTTTTTTTACTTTGGATTTTTCTAAAGGTTTGGTCTTTTTTGGCTAAATAATAAATCTATGCATTCTCTTAAAATTATTCAGAAGAACTTTGGCTCCCACACCTCTTGGTTATCCATTTAAGGATTCCATCTTTTCTCAGGTTCTACATAAATGTGAAAAGAAACAGTTACTTAATGAACTCTTAAAGCGGGCACAAGATATTTTTCATCTCATGAAGTATTTTAGAGAGGTATTGTGCTGGAACATGATTTGAAACACTTCTTCCAAAATATTTTCAAAGTGTACGTAGCTCTAGGATCTTGCAAAACAGTTTTTCTCTGTCAATGAGTTTTGTGCACTAATCTCAGTTATACACAATTATATTGGCTAAATATAAAATATTAAAGTAGCACTTTTTTCCCCACCAAATGGATGATGGTTAGAATTATCTATCCATCATTGATATTGTAATCACAATAATCATACCGATCAATTATGTTTACCATGGAAAAAACTTTTTGGACATGAGATTTTAACACCAATTGTGGCCAGAAAAGGAACAAAAGCACAGCCCTATTGTATTAAGACAGAAAAAAGAATCTGCTAATTTTTAAGTCTCTTAATATACAGTTACTTCTATTTTTGTTTGTTTTATATCTCACCTTTGTTACTTTTTATAAAAAATTCAAAGCTGTGAATATACCTAATATTCTTTCCTCCTTCTATTTTCCCCACAACAACAATCCTTTACAATGTGCTGGGCTGAGAGAGAGTGACTGGCCCAAGGTCGCCCAGCTGGCTTTCATGCCTAAGGCAGAACTAGAACTCACTGCCAGTTTCTAGCCTAGTTCCTTAATATCATGAATTATCATCCTAAGGATATTCTCCTGACATAATTGTTATTCCTATTGAAGAATTCAAATGCCTTATTTACCAATGCTATTATTTTGTTAAAAAAAAAAAATCTGCAGCATTGAACAGTGTTTTTTTATTTTTATAAAATACTTACTTTATATACTATAAAACTATATATACTTAAAGTATATATAAAATACTTTATTTAATAGAAAAGGCTACAAAATGTTTACATTTTATTTGTTGTACATTCAGTTGTTTATTTAAAATGATATCTCATGGCCATGTGGCCACAGTCGATTAAACCAAAAGCAATATTACTGATCAGTAATTATACATATTAACCAATGAGCTGGGATTCACCATGATACTTTCCATTTGGAAAATAAAAACAATAACTAGAAAACAAAACAAAGCCAAAAGATAAAATAGCAACAAATAGAATCAGAATAAAACAGGATAGCAGGATACTAAGAGGGTATTATCACTACCTTTTCCAAAAATGCAGTTTTATTATTTGTTTAGTTTATATGCATTCACAATGGTTTATAAATGTTTGGGGCAATATTTAGCACATTACTGTCCTTTACATTTTACAATTTTAACCATTATTCATATAGATCCTGCAATTTTTTTCTCTAATTTTCAATCTTTAGTCATTAGCTTTAAAAAAAAGAACCAACTATGCAATTTTCCACTGTTCTTGCTGCTAACTTCACATTATTTCATGCCATTAAAATAGTTACATTAAAAGAATATGACCAAGGTGTATAACTTAGATCTTTTTAAAAAATAAATTCAATAGACATTATTTTCTAATGTGCATGTTTGTTGGTATTCATAAATGCCTGTTAAAAGAAAATGAGAAAACCACTCAACAGAAACAGTTTTTCGTATGTTGTAAATAAGTAATCTGAAAGACAAAAGGTAAATATGATATTTTTTTCAGTGTCTTCTCTTTTGTTCCTCTAATTAGAAGCAGGCATATGGTTTTCAGCTACAATTTGTGTTATTGTAATCACTTAACTACAAACTGCTAGTCAAATTATCTAATTCTACTTTTATACTTAAATTTTGTACATTTTATTTCTTCAGTGACATATACAAATTTGATTCTTTCCATTAGATGATGTAGAATTTTGAGTCTGTGATACCTTTGACATTGTAATAAAGCAATATTTTACAATAGTGTTATGGGAATGGAAGGAAAAAAAACATGGTAGCATTCTGTGTGGATTAGATGTAAAAATATCCAGTTTTTGAGTTTGCCACAAAAGTTTATCTCAGGAAACTGTATTAAGAAATATTTCTAATTGATGGATCTATTATGAAACTCTGTCTTTGGCAACTTAAACTTTCTGAATCCCAAATTTAAATTTCTGAGATTTAAAGGTCGAAGTTTTTTTAAAAAATTACTACAGGTAGTCCTCAGTGACTATCTCATTAAGTGAGTATTCACAGTTTTGATGGGAAAGTAATTTTGCAACTAATCCTTTCATTTACAACCTTTGCAAGGCTGTAAAGAAAGGAAAGCTGAAATAAGATCATAAGCATAGCTGCGGTTTCTCTTATAACTTAAACTATTCTTAATGACCGAGTTACCTGTTCCAGTTGTTAGACACTAAACAAGGACTCTCTGTATTTAGGAAGATAAGTAATCTTTCTTTTTGAATGAATGAGCTCTGCACACACCTAGTGGTCTGTTTATGTTGCTATAGTTGATATTTAAAACTGTACTTCCTTCAGGCTTTTTTTTTTCCTTTCTGGATATGAAGTACAACTGACTGGCCTGCTGTTATAAAAATCTACCATCAACTTCTTTGGACTGAATCTGCAGTTCATTTTCTTTTAAAAAAAAGTCAAGTGATAGCATACCCATTTAAGATGAATATGAAAGATACATAATTTACCAAGGATATGAAGATCAGCAGAATCTATTAGTGCAATCTTACATCAGGCAATATTTTTTCATTCTGCCACAAATTAATCTGCTAAATTCATGGGAAGTTAAAAAAATGGAACTGTTTAATTTTTGTATTGTTGTGCTCCATACATTATTGTACAAAATGTGTCCTTCCATTCCTGATGGAATTATAAGGATTGAAGAAGTGGCTTCATCAGACCTTGCTTTTGAAGACTTCAGAGTCTCTTTGCCAGGAATTTTTTGAGTTTTAGCCTGGCATTTCCAAATCTCTAGTTTTGTACAGCTAAAGGCCTGGTGATGGCAGACAATAATTACCAAACTCCTTCCTTCCCTCCTTCCTTCCTTCCTTCTTCCTGCGGCCTTCTTATCTTCAAGTATCCTTGAATTCCTGGATATATTGGCAGGCATAGCTGTCATTAAGCTAGTTGCTATAACTATCCTTACCAATATTTGGTTAATTTATAAGCAGTTATCTTTATACTTAATGTAAATATCATCAGGAAGCTGAACTCTTGAAATATGCTGTTTTGTTCTTCAGTGAGCATAATAGTTGATTTCTTTGTTGGAACATATGGTTGATGCTGGAACAGCAGCTTTCTTCTAGAAATGCAGCTGTTAGTTATCAATTCCAATCTTGTCAGAGAAGATATTTTACTTTTGCTCAAGAGAGTTATAAGACTCACTTAGATATTACTTCACAAAATTATTTTCCTTGGTGCTCAGTGAAACTGGCTATGAGAACTGGAATAAAACTCACAGTGAAAGTAAAGCAAAGATGTAGTCATTGAGTATTTGTCTTTACATATTTGTCAGTTAGTTATATGGAAACATCATGGAGTATTCCTACAGGACTAGTAAATTTTTTAACATGGATTTTTAACAGATGTTAAAATAAAATGAGGTAGAAACTGTAATAAATAACATTTCAGGACAAATATATCCTAAGAATTGGGGCAGATCATTTCGTTTTTCTTTTAATGAATAAGAAAACGTGACTACAGGTACTATAAAGTAAAAACTTTTTGGCATATAATACATTTTGATTTTGTTACTGGTTGATCAGCTTCAGACCCTGTCGTAACTTTTGACAAGTTCTGATGTGGTCTCTCAGCAATAACAAATCTAGTATGTATAAAAGATGCCTGGATTTGGGAAGGAAGATGTGGTAACAGTGGAAATAATTCTGCATGAAATTAAGTTTACAGAAGAAGACATTTTCTTCTCTCTTTTTTCTCCCAAGTACTTTTTTGGTTGCAGAAACTTTGCTTGTCACACAGTAGTTTTATGAGAAGATGAATGACCTAAGAATGCCACAAGCTAGGATTCATTACTTTCATTCACAATAATGATATGGAATCAGCTGTTGTTATTGTTCTATCAAAAAAAATAAACAGGAAGAATCTTGTTCAGTGCCTGTAAATTATTAGTGAGCAAGATCTTAATAGAATAACCAGCCATAACCATTAAATGTTGAATGGATATAGAATGAATTAATGTTTAATCCATTAAATAGTTGTTTAGCAACCTAGATGGAAAAGGATATTGTCTACAATTCTGAACTTTGCCAGATTTGATAAGATGAAACAGAAAAAAAATGAGAACATAAACAGAATAATTGTAAATACGGACCCTGGGGTAGCCTTGAAGAACCATCTGTTTCCTAGAAGGAGAGTGTGTACTTCTGATGGCAAATGTAATCATTATTTAAGGAAGACAGCATTTGGGATTTAAGAATTAATGGAATGGCTGGTAAGGTCTGCTGTCCTCTCCTCTTGGAATTCCCTCACTCAGTTTGGAATGTGCTTGTTCTGTATGACACTGTGGCAAGAATTCTTGTCAACAAAATAATACATGTAACATATGTATAAATATTATTTTACATGTTATATATAACATGTAAAATAATATGACTCACCTTATTTGTGACCTAATTAGGGAGGAGCAAGCTGATCTGGCACGCATAAATGAGACCTAGTTGACACTGGAAGGGGGAGTGTCCAACTGGGTTTAGGTTTGGCACCAGCCAAGAACCCAGAGCAGGAGAGGGGGTGTAGCAATTGTCATTTGGGAATCTCTCTTGACCACCAAGAGCCATGCTTCTCAAGAATATAGATGTGAGAAGCTGTTCCTGAGACTGGGCTCAGGGGATCAGTTGGAATTATTGCTTCTGGACCAGCCTCTGTGCTGTGTGGCAACATCCCAGTCTGAGCTACTGGATGCCATATCAGGACTGGCAGTTGAGTTCCGCAGTCTTGTGGTCCAGGGATATTTCAACCTGCCATGTCCAGGTGTGTCCTCAGAAGCAGCCCAGGAGTTCATGGCCACCAAGATGGCCGTGAGCCTATCCCAGGTCATCCATGGCCTGACGTGGGATTGTGATCATATGTCAGATATGATCTTCTTGTTGGAGCAACATCAACATAATCTATGGGGAACATGACTCTATCCCCTTTGTCATGGTCACACCAGGCCTAAGTGTTTGTGAGATTCTCCGATGCTATCTCCCTCTAAGGGAAGCTGGGCCAATTCAAGTGGCCTGCCCCTGGCAACTGATGGATCCAATTGGGTTCCAAAATGAACTTGGGGATATCACAGAGGTCTTACTGCATGGTCCTGCCAAGGATCTGGTTGCAGTTTGGAATCAAAAGGCAGCCGCAGCTCTGGACAAGTTCACGCCCATGTAGCTATCTTGACCCCACATTCCTGTCATTCCCCATGGTTTACAGAGGAACTGCAGGCTGGGAACGGTTCGATCTTGTTGGACCTGAGGAAATGGAAAAGGTCCTCGATGCTGTCAGGCCAACTTCCTATCAATTGGATCACTATCCCTCCTAGTTGTGAAAGCCTCCAAGACGGTGGCTTCCAGGTGGGTACAAACACCACCTTTTTAAGGAGGCCCTGATATGCCCCCTAATCAAAAAAACATCACTTGACCCACCTGTATAGACAATTTCTGTCCAATCTTCCACCTTCCCTTTTTACAGAAGGTGGGAGAGAAGGTGATTACCTGGCAGCTTCAGAGGATCCTGGATGAAGCAGATTATCTGGACCCTTTTCAGTTGGATTTTAGGCCCAGTTATGAGACAGAAATGGCATTGGCTATGCTTGTGGATGATCTCTGGCAAGAGCAAGATGGAAGTAGTGTATCCCAGAAACACTTCATGGCATGGATCCATGGTACTTGAGGGACCAGCTCACTCCAACGGGTTTAGCCCACCCCACACGTGCCAGCAGTAAAGGCATGCATCAAATCCCATCAGCTAGGGAATGTTAGCTAATGGGCTCCAGAAGAAGGGCCTTTTCTGCCATGGCTCTATGAAACATCTTGCCACCTGAGGCAAGATCAGCCACCTCTTTGTTGGCCTTTTGTAAAGCCCTAAAAACATGGCTGTGTAGGTTGGCCTGGCTCTCATACTCCAGCGTGTCTTCTTGGAGGTAACTGTTATATTGAAGGTCCCACCTCCATTATAACCTCCTATCATGTTCATTCCTCTTTCAAAATTTTATCTAAGTTATTTGTATAGATTTGTATTACTTATGATTTTATTGTAAGATGCCCACATTTGCTGTAACAAGAGGGGTGGGGTATACATTTAATAAATAATAATAAACAAACATGTGGCTTCCCTATTAGTTAATTTGGAGCTCTGCTATCTGAAGGAATACTACTTCTCTTCTATTCTTATCCAGCTTTTACAATCATTCTTCACCAGGGAACCCTGAATTCTGAAGAGTGGCAAATAATTTTGCATGGGGGTCAACTCAATGGTTTCCTACACCACTCTCTCTAAGGGAGATGGCTCGGCACTTCCTTTCTTGGCCTTGGTTCTCTAAACATTTCAAACTTACATTTCTAAACATTTCAAACTTACTAGACTCTAGTGCCCAGAGTCTCCATGTAACAAATACTTACCCAATTTCTGTAAGCTTGTCTGTTTCTTCCTTCCATAAAATTGTAATTCTTTTTAATTGTTATTAGAACTCCGTGTAAATGGTCTTTGAAGAGTGTGCATCTTTGGAAGTCATGTTTAGCTGTGCATGCAAGCCTTACCTGCACTGTCCTTGAGTATCTGGATCATTTTAAAGAAGAAAATCCGAAAGGGCTTTCTAAGTATATTTGGCTAAAAGGCTTAAAAGCTCTTTGTATTGAGGATCATATCCTTTCTTATCAGAGCTAGTCTTTTTTATTCCCTTCCTTTTGTAAAGTAGTACTATATAACTGAGTTTATTAATTAAAATTAGTTTTAAATGGCCCCTGGTCAGAATGATGATTCACTACCTAAAGCTAAGAGGTGTATTTCCCCATTGTTTCCCCCGTGTCATTTGTACAGCATTATGCCACATAAACCTTTCAGCACATATTTTTCTAAGAATAGCACATTTTGATAATGTCACAACCATTTTGGCAAATACAAGGGAACAGAGTACAATAGGAAGAGAAAATGGTCTGAATGGACTTTGATGATCAGATAACTATTTTTTAGAATTTTCCATATTGATATGTATAAAGGACAGTATACTCATTTCCAGCACTATAGCAAGAGCAGTTTGAGTTTATTTTACATTGTTCACTAAAGTCACAAGTCCAGTTTAAACTACCTTAAAAAAGAATTACAGTATTAGATATACTCAAAGACTGATTTTAGATGGCACTCTTTTTTAACAAAGCAAGGCTTTAAAATGAACTGAGAACGATATCATTCCTCAAAGCTTTGCCAAGAAATTGTTCTCTCCTTCTGGTTAGGTCTAAAATATTATGGCATCTATAAGAGTCCAGCAAAAATTACATATGAGCTGTTCACTACCAGTACTATAAATCTGTCATGAATTCAGACATACATAAGTTTAATTATATTGTTGAACATCCTGGAATGTTATCCCATAAATACAGTATTTTAGTTGGATCTTGATTGTCATTCTTTGAACATGGCTCCTTCTAACCAAGAAATGCATGAAGATCCAGTATTTAAAATTATACAGTTATTCACATTTCTATATGTATCGGGCAAAAGAATGAGGAGTAATTTTGTGAGAGAGTGTGTGTGTATATATAAATATATATAGATTTATCATTTATTTATTTATGAAGGTAAAGGTTTCCTCTGCCAGTCATGGACACCATTAGGGAACAGTGCTCTTCTCCATTTCCTAGCCGAAGAGCCAGTATGTCCAAAGACACTTCCGTGGTCATATGGCCAGTATGACTATACACTGAGGCACACAGATGCTTTTACCTTTCCCACCAAAGGTGGTACCTATTTATCTACTTGCATTTTTTCATGCTTTCAAACTGCTAGGTTGGCAGGAGCTAGGCAGATAACAGGAGATTACCCCATTACGTGGCAGTTCTTGGGTCTTAAACTTGAGCTGCCAACCTTCCAGCTTACAAGCCCAGCATCTTAACCACCTCATGAGTGGAATTATTAAGACAGCCTCTTTATTTAAAGGGTTTTAAATACATTATTTAAAAATATCTTTCCAGCTTGGAAAAATTTAAATCCATTATAAAATATTAAAATCAAACCACCGCACCAAAACTAAATCAGAGTTAATTTTAAACAAAACTAACACTATAGAAACATACACATCAACACTGTCCCACCACTGAAAAGGTGCTGTTTTGTACAACTTTGTTTTTATATCAGATCTAATAATAGGGCTGTGTTTCAGATTTGAATGCAAAAATATGCTTATGAAGCACAGAGCATCTTTCTATGACTCCTTGAAGCAGCTTGAACCTTTTCTGATGTACCTGAAGCATGTTTTTGCCCTTGAATCCAATATGCTGTATAGCTGTATCTAATATTAAACTAATTTTGTTAATATCCAGATCTTGGTTTTGAACTGGGCTTTTGAGTAGTATGTGAAGTAAGTAGAACCAGGATAAAAAGTAAATGTGATTTAATTTCACTTTAATGCATTTAATTATTTTCCCAGCTTCTCAAATAAAAATAACATTTCAGCTACAATATCTAAAAGGCTTCTGATCACCACCCGAGGACTTGCAAATGATATATTCGTTCCTGCTATGAAGTATAATGGAATGATCATAAGTCTTGAATTAGACATGTAATTGACCATTACACTCCTAAAGAGATCTGATTAATTAAGTCCCATCAAATCTGTGTCAGCTCTGTGATTTCATTCCATAGTTTCCCTTGTTCCTTATCAATGACTTTATAGTGATTCCTGAAGTTCTCCTTAAAAATGGTTGATAAGTGCTAAAGACCGTATTGTGGAAACTGGTTGACTCTGTCCTTTCACTTTAGCTTGACTTGAAATTTTATGTGAGCAGTTCATGATCTATCACACAGCTTGCCCCAGGTAAAGTCTTTGCTATCATAAATGAGGCTTTCCATATACTTAAATCAGTAATATACTGTAGTCCATATGATCTTTATGGACTGCATCTAGTGAAATCCATGTGTCATACTGGTTTTGAATAAAGGATTGGCAGAAATCGGTAAAGTAAAAATCAGTTGTATCTGACTCTAGGAGGTGGTGCTCATCTCCATTTCATAAGCTGAAGAGCCAGCATTGTCTGAAGATACTTCATGACTATAACCAAGGCACACGAAATGCTGTTACATTTCCACCGAATTAGGCAGTACCTATTTATCGACTTGCATTTTTACATGCTTTTGAACTACTAGGTTGGCAAGAGCTGGGGCAAGTAACAGGAGTTCACCCTGTTACATAGCAGTACTTGGGTCTCAAACTGCTGAGCTGCTCATCTTCTGACCGACAAGACCAGTGTCTTAACCACTGAGATTACCGCCAAAATATAAAAGTTGTATTGCACACCTAAGAAAATAATTAATAAACATTTGTTACAATTCCCTTGCTGATGAATAAGCAACTCTATTAGTACACTAACTTAGATGGGTTAGAATTGTCCTATTACCATCACATATTAAGCTGACATGTGCAGAATACTTATTATGGATTAATGTATCTTAGAAAAACATATGTTCTTCTTGATTATATCCCCATATTTGGGAATGTATGGAGAATTCATGGATTTTTCAGGCATGGGAGTTGTCTAAAAGAATTATACTAATTGGCATCAATGGATTATGTCTACACTGCAATCAGATTTTCCCCAAAAGTGGGGCAAGGAAGAAGAATTTGGGATTTCTTTTAAAATTATTATTATTACTATGTTTGAAATTATATTATTTCTTTAATTATGCTTGAATTTATAGTGCATACTTTCCTTTTATTGATTAGTTCAGCAGAATAAATAAAAAGAGAAAGTTCCTTTTAAAGGTGACATTGAGACTATGGAAATGTTTGGCTCCCCCTCTCTCAGCATTTAGAAAATCTATAAAGATGCCTTTTGATTTAGGTCAATTATGTGTTTCTCTAGGCTTTAAATCATTAAATTATTTCAGTAACTTATTTTATCACTAATTTTTTCATTTGTAGGGGGAGTATTTTGCATTTTCTTTTGTTTTTCAACTTTTGTTTATCACTTTCATTACTTGCTAGAGCAGAAAGTCAGGATATAAATAAGTAAATAAATATATTCAACATTGGGAGAATTTAGATAGAACTCAAATTTATCTCATAGTATTGCTATTATAAATTGGCATACTCTAAATATAGCTTTGGTGAATTGCAAATGTAATGCTGCGTAGCAAGAATAAAAACTTGCTTTTTAAAAAATGTGCATATTTAGCACTACAGAAACTAGCTTTTGCAAACTAGAATCTGAGATGTGATTTCAACTCAGGATGTCATCAAAACTCCACCTATTCTTTTGAGTGTTACACACAAAACATACATAAAAGACAGGCCAAGTTTCACCACACTGTTGTGGCTGCCATCTTGACTTTTTTACCATGTACTGCAGACACCTCACGTTTATGTAAGAAGCATCAATTTCTCAACATTAGCTGGTTTTAAATTACCTGTTCCACTATAATTCCTTCAGGATGTAAAGCTGATTGATAATACAGTGGTGCCTCACAAGACAAGATTAATCCGTTCCGGAAGAACACTCTTAGCGCGAAATTCTCGTATAGCGAAA
>JANHZU010001950.1:385863-404468 GCA_032468055.1 Acrochordus granulatus
GATCTTTTAAAAATACATAGTTGCACTCTAGGCATCTAATTTTCTTCCTTAGTTTAAGCTATAGTTTGAAAAGAGATACTGTAATTAGCATTTTCTTACTACCATACTCCTTATATTTTTTTAAGTGTTAAAAGCATGTTTTTGTTTTTTAGGCTACTTTCATACAATGTAGAAAAAAACTAGGATATTACAATTTCTATAAAAGTGTTCTTTCTTAGAAGAACTTGAAGGCTTCTTCTTGTTTGTTTGTGACTCTTTCTCCTCAGGCTGAAAGTGTGAGTGTTGACTTTGCTCCAAGGAAAAGCTAAAGCATTAAAATGTTGCCTTTTATCTGAGCATATATTTATATTCTACAGGTGCAAAAGTGTCTATTTGAAAAGAATGCTACTTTTATTGCAGGTGATACACCTCTTTTGAGAGGTGGACACAGCCCTGAAACTTGTATATAATCTACAGAAGAAATCCTTTTGCATTAATTGCATTTATATTGACTATCTGCTAGTAAATAACATAATTATAACTGTATGTAGTATATAACACACATGCTACTTTGGATAAAAGAGATGAATTATGCTTATGCTCTGAAATTGCTGTCTGAATTTTAACAGTGATCCCCTAACATACAATTGTACCCTAGAATAGAAGTAAATGATGATAGAATTACATTCAACATTATATATCATAATCAGGTTACATTACTTATAAAATGTGATGTTGCCTTGCTGATGTCCAGATACCTAAAATATAAGGAGTATCTGAAAGCTTTGAGCAGGGTAAGGAGTAAGTTATGTTGTGGTGATTTTCCCACTAGAAATTATAGAATCTTCTGGAGTGATTCAGCAATTGTTGTGCCAAAATAATAGTAAATTGGATTGGCATTGTATTATTTCAACAATGGATGGGCTATGCTAGAAACATACTAAAGTCACTATAGCAAAATGGCTCATGTGTCACTTCTCTATTTCCCCAGTCTTTCCTCTGTTCTTTTTGGTCTACCTTTATCATCCATTTTTGGGTGCCTAGGTAGTGGAGAGATCGCTTTACTCAAGTAGGCTGTCTCTGTGCAGAAGAAATGATAGGGCAACCCAACTTTCCCCCTACAAAGATAATTAATTACATGAAAGGCATTGCAAGCCCATCTTTCTGTCTACTTTCTCCTTCTCACAACATTTCCACATATAAGAAGCAGAGGAACCAATTCATAGATAAGAAAGAAAAATAAGAAATAAAATTATTCAGAAAACTTGCAGCTTTCAGTAGGAAGATCCAAATCTTGAAGATAACACATGCATACGAAAGGATCATGACATGTGAACAAGCAAAGGGACTTGTGTTTCTGCATTTGTGTATACACATGTAGATGACATTCAGGTCACTGGACAGAGAATCATAACTAAGAGCTGATTTAACTAATCCATGATCTACCCAGTTTTATATTATGCCATCATAATATCGTAGGGTAGCAATCTGCTATAATATATGAGTCTTTGAAGAAACTTTCCTTGTCTCTACCTGGACAGTCAGATGGAGACACAAGGAAGTAATCTTGGGTATGCTTTACCACAACCCTTCAGTCCTATACCAAAGGGAGATCTTTCAAGATGACCTTAAGTTGCCTTCTAAAATTAATGCAGAGTAACTGTAGTTGAGGTTAGGGGCAATATTGATATTGCAGTTCCAGCATCCAATGAAGTAAGCTGCTTTTGTTAATAATATTTATTTAAGCAAAGAGGGTTTACTATTAATGCCATTAGAAAAGCTTATGGGCACAAGATTGATAATGTTGCTGGGAGGCCTTCTGAAGAATAAATATCCAAATATGTTATTGTATTTGGTTAAGTACAGGATACCTTGGCAACAAGGTTGCCAAGTAAAATTTTTATTAAGTCTTAATACCTAACAAAAGGCATTATGCCCAACTTTTTCAGCCACTGGTAAGATGTGTTTTAAATCTGTGGTATATTAATCTGAGTATTAGTAAATGGGTAGCTACAGATCTTGTAAACTTTGTCAGTTGCAGAATCAAGCTCAATACATTTAGAATGTATCTTCCAATATTTTCTTATTGATCTACAGTATACAGACCAATATGTATCAGCCATTGTGGTGTCCAGTTCCCCACAATAACAATTCTTAAAATTGGCTATACTTGCTGGGAATTACTTTTAAAGCATCTAAAAAAATCAAGGAAATGCTTATTTAATTTTTAGTGAAATCATTGCAATACATATTATAGTACATTTGTTGAGATAATATTTAATATTTTTCATAAATCATAGTTCATTTAAAATATTATCTATATTAGTGGAAGGAGCTGCTGATTTTGAAAAAAATATTACTATCAGTAAAACAAGATTAGAAATTCTTAAAAAAAATTAAAAACCAGTGGCAGCAGCACATATTAATCTATTTCTGAATAAATTTACACATGCAAAATTAAACTTTTTTTGGCAGTTTGCCATGAATTAGCAATAATGGGCATGCGATGTTATAACAGTAATCCTGTAGTTATTAATCTGGAATGTTTCTCATGAAAAGTAAGATTTTTTTTTTAAGCAGACATGTATTTGTTTGTAATGTAAAATATACCACCAACAGATATTTAGCAGTAGTAGGAATTTAAAGTTATTGTATTGCAATGTTTAAAAAATAACAACCACAAAGTACTGTTATTTTTGAATTACAATAATACATCAATAAGATGCTATAATGACATGTATCTTTTTATATATAGAATTTTTGTTCTTCAAGAGTTAAAATTGTGCACTTAATAAATATTATTAACAAATAACAATATAGTCTTCCACTAAAATCTATATTATACATCACCTGAACTCATGCTAACATCTGTATTTTCTTCAGCATGTGAAATCTGATATTCAGTGTGAGCTTTCAGATTGCATCTGAAATAAAACTTATAATACAATCACTAATATTTCTGGTCTTGACCATCATATAAATTCCTAAAGTTTTATAGAGATGGTTCTTTTTATTATTCTGGTGACTGTTCCTCCTAATCTAACAATAGTATACAGATATGTATGAATATCTCAGTAATCCAGGTCATGATAAGTCGTAAAAATTGCAAAAACTTGGCAAAGTTCCTTAAAAAGGCAACTGGATATTAAGTATAGGATGTTATTGGAGATGTTTCATCTTCTATCCAGAAGGTTTTTTCAACTGAAAAAAATGTCTCCAATAACATCCTGTACTTAATGTCCAGTTGCCTTTTTAAGGAACTTTGCAAAATTTTTGCAATTTTTACTATTTGTGTACAGAGTATATGATATTTTTCTTTCCTTTCCTTTCCTTTCCTTTCCTTTATTTATTTAGAACAAAACCAAATGTGGACAAACTGGCATATACTTTTTTGTGCTGTTGGGGCAAAAAATAGCTCTTTAGTTTCTTTATCTAGCCTGAAGAAGGGGGAATCCAGTCAAATCTTTCTTATGGTCATAAGGAGGGAAGGGTACAGACAATTACCCCTTAATAGACAATTAAGAAGCAGGTCAAGTACATCAAAGGCTAACATATAATAAAAAGCTAACAGGTATAAGATAAAATTATATATATATATATATATAAGCAAAAGTCTAAAAGGAATCTACAAGTCAGGTAGGAGCATTAAATGGGTAATAAGGGAACATAAAGGTTAGTATATAGCAGACTAAGTCTATCACAATACAGAACACTCTAGAATGACAAACTAGTTTATAGCACAGATTATCTCTGGCAGATCTAAGTACTGCTGCACAGAACCTGACAACATTATATGCTGTAGCAGGGTTAGTATCTGAGAGCAGCAAAGAGGCTGGAATTGCCCTGTGCACCCTGGGTGTTCATGCAGTAACCGTAAGAGGAGGCGAGTCAGAATGTCTCTGTAATACAGGCATTGCTTGGAGAAGCACATGCTCTGCTGTTTCTGTGTGTCCAGGCTCACAGGGGCATTACCTCTCCTGGTGAGGAATCTTTCTGTATTGGCCTTCAAGGACAGCTGAGGGGAAGGCATGACATTGTACCAGAGTAAAAGCCCTCTGGTGGTTAGTCACACTCCAAAGTTGTTTAAGCGAGCAGGAGCAGGAGAGAATCCCCATGAAAGTCATAAATGGACAAGGAAGAATACCCACTGAAGTTTCCTAACCTCCCCAGCAACTTGTCAGGAAGGAAATGGAGTCAAAACCAGTCACAGAATTTTTTTTTTAACAAAGAATATTACAGTTCATTGTACAGTCAGCCAGATGTTTAGACTGTAGTTGGCATTTTTATCTACCTATCGAGTTCTTCCCAAGGACCTATATGAATATTCATAAACATTCTCATTCTCTCTCTCTCGTTTAAAACAACCCAGGCATCAGAACAGATTTGCTGAACATCCACTACTTAGCAGGGTTCTCTTGCATTGAAATGGCTGGCAGCAGGGACTAAAGCATCAGTTTAAATTCACCCAATGACCCAGAGTCAGAGATGACTCTAGATGTTTCCCACATGTTTTGTCCAAGTTTTCCTACACAGTTTTTTCATGTTGTAAACTAACAAAGTTGGTCATCCATCTGCTGGAGCCTAGTCTTTCCAACTGTAATGACATAATTGTTCAGACATTGCTCACTACATTAAGAGGCACAATAGGAAATTAAAGTGATAGCCATATCAGGCACTTGGTGGACTTTCTGGACCAGGAAAAAGGAGAAATACAGGGGTAAGCACCAGTAGGAGCTCTTCCAAAGTTCTCAAGATGTCAAGTGTGACAACAACTCTGAAACTAATCTCACCTGCCACAATGTTACATCTTGGGTTATTACAACTAGTAGTCTTCATCCCATGTACTACTTAGATAGGAAGTATTTATTTATTCATAAAGCTTACCAAAGAGATCACACAAAAGAACAACTATTATTTTAGATAAACTAGACCTATAGATCTTTGCATTTCATATATACATAGTTTAGAATGTCAATAATACCAATTATTCTGTCCTCTGAACCTAGTATATGTAAGGGTGTGCAGATCTTTGAAGGAGAGATTAGTTTCTGATAGAGAGTTGTGGATTACATCACTTCAAAAGGCGTCCTTGAGGCTCTGTGGAGCCTTTCTTCTAACGAGAGCCATGTTGCTGTGTTCAGTATCCATGGCTCCTGTGTATATAAGATACACACAGAGAACCCAATATGCACAAACAGGAAAGTATATCAAGGCAGATTAGCTCCATTGTGACTCTTTACTGAGGCAGAATATTGCATTTTTTAAGATGGATTTCTTATTATGGCCATACCTCTGGTTTGGGGTAGACTCATACTTCCCAAACTGTAAGTTTTAAGTAAAGCAATTTGTTTCAGCATTATAACAAGAAAGCATATTTTTCTACCTAGTACTTTTCTGAAATTATTATTTTTTAAACCTGGCAAGAAGTATTTGCTCTTTAGAACTTTTTTTAATGTGAACATTAAATACAAACTACCTAGTTTATGTAGTATGTCGTGTCAGCATACCCTTTGTAATGTGGTATCCATTGCTTTGCTGCCTCAGTACTCAGCACAAAGTTGATTTTATGGTAATCTGCCTGGAGGCAGGGAGGGGAAAAACACTGAACCCATGGCCTTTGGAGAATAAATACTCAATACACTTTCATTTATATTAGTAGAGTTTGACATCCTGCAATGTAATCTTGAGTCAATAGTTAAACTTTCATTCACTTCATTTGGAGCAAGATTGGACCGTTCCAACTGGATCTGTGAGAAGATTAAAGGTGATACCTTAAACTAGCAATATTTCCTCCAAGCCCACATTAAACTCATAAAAATGAAACTTACCCTTCAAGAAAACCGGGGTTTTAATATTGTTTTATGCTCTGCAGGCACAATTCAAAAGGGGCAAACACTGAACAAGTTACATTTACATATCTGAACAGCATAACCTGGTCTACAGGAAGAATCTGGCTTCAATATGGAATTTCAGACATATACAATAGATTCATTTTCCTCTTCCCCACCAGAACCATGTGTAAGCAACTGATTTGCATACTCCCAGCATACATCCACCTCATGGACTGAGCCAAAAAAGCCCTCATTTTTCATGTTTTAGGGATTTAAGGGAGTTTTCCGCAAAACCAAACCAATACTGTCAAGTCTTGCAGAAGCTTAAAACATGCATTTCAGATTTTAGAACTCATGAACTCCCATTCAAAATACAACCCATAGTCACTGAATTAATGGAAGTTGCACTTTCCTGATCTATTGGATGCTTTGTTTTCTTTTAGTTGTACTTTTTGACCAAAAGCTTGTATGTAACTGGTATTTACTGTGAGCTTCTCAAAAGCTCAAAAAGGCTTTTTTTTCTTCCATACTTAACTACCAGTCTGCTTTTACCTTTTGTGAGCATTACCTAATAGTGCTTGAAAATACATCTTCAGTCTAATATGAAGCCTTTGGAAATTGCACAAAGAGCACATTACTCATTATCCTATGAATGAAGCTTGCAATTATTATTTTCCATTAATCAGACAAACAACAGTGAATTGGAAGAGAGAGAGGATGGGGGCTAATGTAATGTACTTGAAACTATAGCAGACATAAAGCGGAGACAAAAACACCTTCAGAAAATCTTTTTTGCTTAGAGAATCTAAAATTCTTACTAAAATCAAAACAGTTGTTTTTAAAATATTACAGAAACTCCTGGGTCTCATACAAAGATCACCTAGAGTAAAGAGTTTGATTTCCCCAATGCACAGTAAAATATTTCAATAGGTTGTCATTTATTGTTCCCATAATACAGAATCCATGAAATTTCATGCAAGCTAGAATTATTGAATCTGCATATACCACATACCAGGAAAGCATTGTCTTTCAATTATTGCGCAATGAGTTTCTCAATTGTGTGTAGCATACAGGTGACATATATGCCCCAACAGTTGACATTTAGATATCTTTTCAGCAGGACACTTCACAGGGACATGAAAGGAGCCCCATACTGGGCATCCCCTGGGCAACACTAATGTCACTGGCTAATCCTTGCAAACATGGAAGTGCCTCGTTGTAGGTGCTTCTAACTCGGGGAAAAATACTTTCTAATATTGAATATTGGATGGTCTTTCTGTGGCCTTCCCTGGTTTTGGACTAGATAGAATTTCTCAATATATAGTTTGATAAGAGATTGAGAAAGACAGCAATGAAGCAACCAATAGAATAACCTGTAACACTTCCAAATTTACTAATTCTATCTACTGTTTGCCCCACTCATCAGCGTCAGGGACTGTAGGTACTGGAGTTTAATCATGTTTGAAAAGTCATAGGTTTTTCACCTATGATCAAAAAAGTCATATCCTTAGTTATGTCTAAAATTAAAATGCCTAGAAGTCACAAAGCAATATAGTATAATGATAAAAGTGTCTTGCGGAGATTTAAAAAATATCCTAAAATATAACTCATATTAAATTCCTTGTTAATTAGACAAAAAAAATGCAAAATGAAAATCATTTGATATCCCTTGTAGCATCTTCTTGTAGCAACACCCATAATGTAACACATAAGACGAAGGGGGGTAATTTGAAAATATTGCAATATATCCTCCAGCTTTAAAAATCTTTAGAAAAAAATCAAAAGCTAACATTCCTTTGCTAATAATTATGGGATGGCAGGCAGACTTACCAGTCCCATTATATGAAATTGACTTCTTTGCGTCTTTGTTGAATATCAGGAGTTTTTTTAATGTTCTTACACTTGTCAAGTCTCAGATTAAAAATTAAGCAGCTATTAAAATTTCACACAACCTGAATTAAAAAAAGAAAGTTCTTAAATATTTAATAGTTAAAATTGTAAGTAGTTCTTAATGAGCTCCAAGAAAATCTCAAAGTGAAACTAAAGTTTGAATTTAAAGATGTAAGGGCCCAAATAGCTTTTGTTTTTGGTGTAGTCATCTTAGATTCAGATATTTTATTGGGAAAACATGGTTAGACATGCCAGGAATTTAACTTAGGTACAGCAGCTCTCAGTATACTTGCAAGACAACAGTAAATAAAATCATAATATAAACAAATGAATGAAATTATGTATTCAACAGTAAAGTGTGCATCCAAAGTATGCAGCCAGTAGAAAAGGAATATAGCAAAGTGTAGAATTAGAACCATGATCTATTGATAAGTAGGTATGTATATGAGACAGAACTTCTGGGTTAATTTAGAATTCTTTTCACTTTGTGTCCTGTCATACAGCATGAGTTAAGTATTCAGTTGAATGATGGCACAGGGAAAAAAACTTTCCCTGTGTCTGGTTGTTTTGGTGTGTAATAAATACCCTATAGCACCATCTAGAAGGAAGAGATTCAAACAATTTATGTCCAGGGTGTAAGCAGTCAGCAGATATCTTCTCCACCCTTCTCTTGACCTGTGCAATATACAGGTCCTCCATGGAGCGCAGACTAGCTGCAATTATTCTTTCTTGAGTCCTGACTGTTTGTAGGAGTCTGTGCCTGTCCTGCTTGTTTGCTGCACCAAACCAGACAGTTATAGATGTACAAAGGGCAGACTCTGTGATTCCTCTGTGGAAGTGATCAGCAGCTCTTGAGGCAGGTTGAATTTCTGGAGCTGACACAGGTACCTCCTCTGTTGTGACTTCTTGATGGTACTAATGTTAGCCTCCAGTTTAAGACTTGGGTGATTACAGAGTGCCAAAACTTGAAGGACTGCCAATACTGTATTGCTGAGTATAGTAAGAAGGGGTGAAATAGGAGGACTGTTTCTAAAATCCACTGTCATCTCCACAGTTTTGAGCATATTGAGCTCCAGGTTGTTTCAACTGCACCACAGGGCCAGCTGTTCAACCTCCCATCTGTACGCAGACACTTCACTGTCTCAAGTGAGTCCAATGACCATTGTATCATCTGTGAAATCCAGAACTTTGACAAAGGGGTCCCCAGAGGTGTATAGTTGTTGGTATAGAGGGAAAAGCACAGCAGACAGAGCACACAGCCCTGAGGAGCACCAGTGCTAATTGTCCAAGTACTGGTTGTAATTTTCCATAGCCTCACCTGCTGCTTCTTGAAAGGTTTATATCCTTTCTATCTAAACAATGTCAAATGTTGCATAGTTTTCAATTAATTTCATTTACCTTGAATATTATGACTTGAAATAATTTAAATTTTACTTGAATATTATGACTTAAAATAATTTAAATTTATTTGAACTTTCAATCCCAAATAAAATAGACTAATAATGGTATCTGTAGCTTGGGGGATATTGATACCTTCTTTGCCAAGTCCAACTAGCTGAATAATTTGATTTTCTTTTAATTATGAATAATAAATATTTAGCTGCTGTCCATAAACACTTTCTATGCAGCTGAATGATGGCATGGGGGAAAATATATCCCCGTATCTGGTTCTTTTGGTACTCAATACCTTATAGCACTGTCTAGAGGGAAGAGGTTCAAACAATTTATGTCCAGGGTGAGAGGGGTCTGCAGATATCTTCTTGGAACTTCTCTTGAACTTCTCAATATACAGGTCCTTCCATGGAAAGCAGCTTAGCTGCAATTATTCTTTCAACAATCATTGGAGTCTGTATCTGTCCTGCATGGTTGCTGCACTGAAAGAGACACAGATGTACAAGGACAGATTCAATTATTCCTTTGTAGAACTGTACCAGCCACTCTTGGGGGAGGTTGACTTCTTTAGCTAACTTAGGAAGTACATCCTCTGTACTTCTTGCATACAGATAGGAAAAATCAAATAAAGGAACATTTTCTTCTAAGCGTAGACCCACATATCAATTTCAGTATCCAACTTGGAATGAAAATTGTGTCAAATATCCACTTCTGTTAGTGAGTGATAAGTACATCTTATGAGCCTTAAGGCATATCAATGCTACTATTAAGGGCAATATTAAAAATACTGATTAAGAGCAATAGGCTTGCAACTGTTGAAGCTGTGATTATTCCCTATTTTAAATCCTTAGAAGTCAAAGAGGTCACTGTGTGATTTATACACTGTCATTCAAATTGGATACAGTGGCACTGAAATGTGATCTGTATTAGGTAGTGACAAGAAACTTAAGAATTGTGTAAAGAGGGAAGAGAAATTAACTGCTTTTGGTTGGCCACTGTGGGAAAGAGCAGGATATGTACTACGAACAGATCTTCAGATTAACCCAACAGCACTCTTACCTGTTACTCTGAGGCTCAGTGAAACACAATACTCAAATGTGTTTTACCAAGACAAGAAAAATTGAACTATTCATAGAGTGGAGACCTTTCTTTGAAGGGTTTATGTAGAAAAAAGCTTGAGGAAATTTATTGCATAGGTAGCAAAGCAAAGCATTTGCTGAATGGTAGCAACTACTGACCTATCTTGAGCCAACTGAGAAGCAATAACAATAGAAGACCTCTTACAAGCTTCCTGTGGGGCTTCCATTCATTCAAGACATGAAAAGAGTATTTTGCTTAGTCCACACTGATTTATTCAATCTGAATAATGATATCGCTAGCTTCATTTATTCAAGATGTTGATGCATCTAACCCACTATTGCTTGTCTCCTGAATGTTTCAGTCATAAGCTACTTTTATTTGGCAATGGTAAAGATGAGCTAGAGACCATCTGCAATGCATTCATGTGCCTTATTAATGGATGATTGTAGAAATGTGACATTACATGAATATCATGCAGTTAAATTTGAATGTTACAGCATAACTGCAGATCCCATGAAAGTTTAATTTTGACTCTGGAGCTTGATATAAATGGACATCTGTCTGTATATTTTCTACTTATTCTAGTCATCTTAAATTATTACAAAACCCAAATTAGAATGTATTATTGCACCTAACATATTTCTGATAAGATGTAATAATACAAGATACTTGATCCTAGGAAGCATATGTTGTGTTTTTTGTCTACTTTCAGGAAACATGCATAATTATTCCATTGTAGTCTTGATGAACACAAATATCAAAGATAAGACCATTTTATAACCAAGCCACATAGTCTCAACTCCAGATAGTACATGCTGTCTTGTTCTCTCCCCATCTGTATAATCCTCAGTAAGCATTTTTATGTGCCTGTGACAGAATAATGTACAGTATATTAAGGGGAAAATTATCAACCCACAGTTAATAGTTCCATAAATGTGAAATTGCTCTCCTTCACAAAACTACATGACATAAAAACTGTGCGCTATGTGAATTTCCATCATTTCCAAAATAAGTAATGAGATGTGCTATTGTTGCCTTTTGGGAATCACATGACAGCTCCTGAATAGAGAATAATAAATTTGTATTTCTATTATCTCTGGCCCAATTGTATGTTGAGGACTCAGGAAAAGCAAAACAATAGCTTCTTTCATTGTTTCCTTCCAAGAGCTTTTCAGTTTCTTGCCAGTAAATTTCTTCTTTAAAAGCCGTAGTAGTTTCTATATGCTACACCCAAGTTCAAAGCATGACAGGATAGCAGTAATGAAGCCAAAAGCAGAAACATTTTTATACGTGCTACGTGCTCTGTTCTGTGTGATTTGTGGGGGTTAATATAATTTGACTGGCTTTGTTAATTTTCTGGAGAGGCTTTCAGAGACCTACCCAATGACATTCAAGGGAGTTAATAGCATTTACTGTCAGCACAAAATCATAAGAGTGGCAAGAAGAATCAGGAGTCAGGGAAATGAGGTAAAATGTTAAACCGTGCTCTGAGAAACCTACAAAAGCAAGATGGGGGAAGATAATTTTAATATTAGAATAAGGTTAGGGGTACACCGTATTCAAACATGTAAGTAAAACCTAAGATTTGTGTGAGAAGTGTTATCTAGAGAGCATCTTTCTACAGAAGCAAAAAGAACTGCTTTACTAGAATTTCTTTCTTTCCTGCAAAAGGAAAACCTCAGCATGTTTTCTGCTGCAGCATGTAACAAATGTACATCTATCTTTGGGCTGAGAATGGATCAGCTGCTAGCTTTCTTTCTCTCAGCTTCTTTGTAATAAGATCTTTGACGTACTTGGAAATATGTTTCCGATTAAATACAATCCAGATAATACACAATGTATTGTATTTTTTCCTCTCTTTTGTTATTCTCACGATCAAAAATAAAAATAGATATAGCCTTCCACAATTGAGCAATACAGATGTTTTTAAGACTAACCTGATATAATCGGTTTATAGACATAAATGATATTCATAAAGCTGTTTAAATTAATTCTTCCTTCCCCTCCTCTATTTATTACATCATTTTTATGTCACTTTTAGTGTTGTTTCTTTCTGACTAAGAGTAGCCACGGAAGTACAAGAAGAGAAAAAAAATTCCTTTCTCCTCACCTGCAATGTTCAGACATCTGCTACTTTAATTTAAAAAATCAGATTAATTGTGGAATTTATATGAAAGAATAAAATATAGCCATTTGATGGATTTTAACTTCCCACAAACTACTTTTTTTCCCCTGACAATATCATGACATTTATGCTTCATTTATGATGTCTATTTACCAAAAACATGTAACAATCAGTCTTAATTGTCTGGCTATCAACCAGATTTATCATTGAATAAAACTAAATAAAGTATATCTTTTCCCATTTTGTTAACTTCTCCATTTTCTTAACTGTCATCTTTCGGGTTTAGAAAGTTTGGTTACAACAGTAACTGAACTACTATTCCTGAAAATCTCAGTATGATACTAAGGTTTGTCATAAATACAAGGAAATGAGCCAAATACCATTTGGACCATGGTTTATTAAAATAAAGAATGTAAATCATTAGAAATATTGAAAAGGAGCCTCCAAATGTCTGCGAGCCAGTTTGGTCTACTGGCTAAGGCACCTGACTAGAAACAAGGAGACCATGAGTTGTAGTCACACCTTGTCATGAAAAAATGGCGAGGTGGGCATTTTTGGTTGGTTATGAGTGGTTTGGGCCAACCACTCTCTCATAACCCAATTCACAGGGTTGCTGTGTGGGGAAAACAGGAGAAAGAAGGAGTGTTAGGTATGTATATTTATAAAAAATAATAAAGGCAAGATCAAAAATTTGAAAAAAAAACTATTTGTACCTTGAATCCATGCAGATAGCAATTTAGTAGAATGTCACCAATTCTAGGGGATAAGTCATTTCCCACAGATCTTTTTATTGCACCTCTCTCATCCTGTCTGCCAATATTAACTTTGCGTCAGAGGCACCATAAGGCGCCAGGCTACATACCTGTGAGTTCTAATCCTGCTTGCGGCACAAAGCCAGCCACTATTTCAGCCCTAGGAAGCAGGTAGTGGCAAAACTCTTTTGACATCTTGCCATGAAAACTGCAGGGACTGGTCCAGGCAGTTGCCAAGCATCAATGCAAATTAGGAAGCACACACAGGCAAACTATGGGTTGGTAGATGTGTAAGTCAAGTGCAGTTGTGCTTTGCAACTGGAAAATCCTACAGTGAAAGAGCAGGTAGAACAACTGTTCCAATTTCATGAGAGTGAACCCTATTTCAGAGAGCCTCCTTAAAATTTTGCTTATTGATAAACAGCTGAGCTGTTGGCATTAATTGCAATAACAGAAGGCAAGAAATTGTAAATATCCAATCTATTTCTGGATTCTGAAGAGAGAGAAAAATCCTTAATCTCTCAATCCAGACTGTTTATTTAGATATACTCTGATGATACCCTAATGATTATTGCATCTTTAGACAGTTTACACTCATCATACTATAAGCTTTTAATCCATAACAGATTTTAAATTAATATGTTTTGAGGCAGTATCATGTAAATTTAAAAGATATATTATTTTAAGAATATATAATACACACACACACACATACTCCAAAAAGGACCTATGCTGTTTACTTAATATTTTATTAACTCTTTTATTTAAAAGCTTTTAAATTATCTTGGGCTCCTTTTTTTTTTGTATCTTATAAAATCTATCATTTTCCTTGGAAAACCTAACAACAATAGCATGACTGGGTCTGAAATAAACTATAATTGTTCTGGGTATGTGGATTCAAAAAGGTCAGAAATTTCCAGAAGGGCAAGCTTCAAAAGAAGGATTTTCAATATGGCATCTGTGAACAGTACAGCATTTGTTGGCCACAGAAATGTCTGTGGCTTTCCCATTTCCTTAGTAGTGTTGTCACTTGGGATCTTATAAAATCTCTAGGTGAGATTTAAATTTTTTTATCAATATCACGAAATTTTGAGCAAACTCAGGAGGTAGGGTGCTTCCAATGAAGCAATATAGTATTTCAGATCTGGAAAGGTTAATGACCTCATCAGGCTCTTTAGCCAATTACTAAAGTAGTCCTGTGCTCCCAGAGTTGCATGATTTCCAAATGTCTGGATTTCTAAGTCCTCTTTTCCCCGAAACAAACTCCAGGTCTTAATTTACATAACAGCTAAGTCTGAATGTCTTAGCTGGAGGTTATATTTCCTACACAAATAAACAGATCTGCTTTGGTTCTTTGAACATTTCTTTCCCACTGAAATCAACAATTGTTTGCATTAAAATGCATTGGTGTTCATATAAGAGAAGCTATATTTTTATTTGGATTGTTTAATGAGCATCATTAAGAAATGTTAATGGTGATTTAACATAAAGTCGACTTCTTAAATTTATCAGCTCTGTGAAATTACTCAGTGGACTGAATGGAAGCAGTTGCTTCAGCCAGAATGACTTAATGAACAGATTATAGGGTAAAGTGCTAAAACCTAATCTGGTGAATTAAATTCACCATATTTCTTTTTGCTTAATTTTATTGCTATCTAAATTGGAAGAGTGGTTAAGAGTGGCTGTTTAATGTTTTGCTGCACTAACCATATTAAATATGTTGAATAAATACATTTGGTGTTTTTTACTGAATTAAGTTAATAAATGTATTCATTGGTGTGATAAACTATATCAAGAACCATTGTATATGAATTCATTTTTGCTTCCCGTAGGATTCTATTAGTATAACCACAGGAAAAAAAGCTGCTACTGTTTCATTCATTAGAAATAGAATAATTTTGTTTCTCTCTATTCACTTTTTTTCAGGCTCTGCATTGTGCATGAATAATAACTTAATGCTTTACCTGAAATGCAATAATAGTGGCTTCTGATGAATTAAGCCAATACTCATTCAAATTGGAGCTTAGGAAAAATGCTTCCTTGTAATAATTACAAGGCAAGTCACTCTACACTAAAATCCACTATTAGTTTAAACTCATGCAATTGATGGGTCTATTGAAACAAATTTAGATCTATAAAATTTAATTGTATTTCATTATATGATATGATACTGGGCATTATTTTCAATGAATAGTAAAAGAAAAACTGATTTTGAAAGGGCAGTGTGTATTACAAAGATGCTGTTGTGTTTTTCAGTCCAGTTCTAGGAATATCCGTTTATCAGCAGTTTTATAAATACTTTTGTCTTCTGACCTTGATCGTATCCTTTCCTATAGCTCAGTGATGGACTTCTGGTTTTTGGACCATAGATTCTATAAATAAATCCAAGGCCATAAGTGATTGCCACACTCTTTTCCTGCAGCTTCATAATTGCCCATAAATTGCATTTGGCTCAAAAGGTAGAAATTCTACAGCAGCCTCATGTTGAAACAGCTTCACTGGTTACCAAACTTACTGCAAGGTACTCACCAAGAGCGTATAAAACTTTATATAACTTAAGCCAGTGTTTCTCAACTTGGTAAGTTTAAGATGTATGGATTCAACTCCTACAATTTCCTAACAGCATTCTGGCTGGGAGTTGTAGTCCATACAACTTTCCAAGTTGAGAAATGCTGGCTTTTGGCCAAGCTACTTCCATGACTGCCTACTCTAATACTGTCTGTTTTGAACCCTTAGGCTTAGTGGGGCATCTCTTGTGGGCTCTTTCTTTCTTTCCTCTTATGGCAGGAGTATTATCTTTTCCACCCAACTTTGTTTCTGAAGTTTCATTGCATTGGTTAAATCTTTTCCTCTTTTTAAATGCAACATTGTAGCAAGCCCTTTTGCATTAGAAATCATGAATGAACACAATCTTATGCTTGGGGAAGCACACTTAAAAGGGTGTCTTTTCTTATAGATGCCTCCCAATCAAAAGGCACTGAAAAACTGTTCCCACTTCTTCCCCCACCCCGTTAGTTTTGGTCAGGGAAAAATGACTGGGAAAACATGATAAATTACAAATGGAAAAGAAAAGCATTTGATTCTGCCTGTAAAATTTCTGGGGATGAGACAAAACCATTTTATAACAAAATCTTTATCTATAAGGTCCTCAGATTTTTGGCATACAAGACCAATTAAGGTAGAATATCAGCTACTAAATATACTATATTTCATTGAAGAAACTTGGTTTCTTTTAGGCTGATACAGTAAGCATAAGATATTTGAGAACTACATATCCCTCCAAAGCCCCTGGCACACAGCCTCTCTCACTGGAATGTTTTTCTGTGAAATCTCTAAATTTTGAATTGCCAATGGCTCATGATCCAAGCATATGGATCATTCTGTTTGATACTTAGCTAATTTTTCTGAGTTTGCTCAGCACTTCAGTCTAAAAACATTCAGAATATGACTGCCTGTGCATACGAAAGCATAAGCTTCATCTCACTTGAATAGGATTCCTTTGGGCCAAGATTAGACTCTATGATAGGTCATAATTCTCATTTATTGTAACAGCATAAATAAATTTCTCCAGAGATCCTGCTAAGAGTGAATTTTAGTATTTATTCCAATAGATTATGGAAGAATAAATGCTAGCAGGAATTAAGTCCAGCTCCTATTTATTTTTCCCAAATTTTTTTAAAAAACTGACTTTTCACACAGAGGAGACTCTTTGCTTTTCAAAATTCACAGCAAAAATGTACTTTGCTTTCACAGCAGTGTAGCACTCTCTATCAAACTACTTTTTTCCTGTGCAGTACTATTTGGAATGACTGCTTGATCATACACTGTCCAGTCAATTTCCATAAAGTATTGCAGAGAAAGTGGCAGTATCTGCAAAGAGCTTCATATAACTGTGATCCTGCACATAATGTTTGCTATGTTGAGCAATATCAATGAAGATCCAATTGTATTTAAAATTATGTTCAGTTTGCTGTACTAGCTCATGTTATGGAATGCCATAAAGACTTGGGAAAGATTGATATGTTTCTTGCAGTTACAAAAATTCATTCCCTGTTACAGCTAAAAGTTTTATCTCAGAAACTTCTAGAAAGACCGAACATTCATGGTAAATTCACATTCAGTTGAATTATTGCATTTCCCCCTCTATAAATATGGTTATACATCGAGAAGACCTCCATGGGCTTCCAATAATACTGTTGAGAATTACAGTAAATAATAGATATTTCTCTCCATATCACAATGAGCATTACAATTCAAATATTGGTGCCCAGTATGTTTGCCATTGGGACAAACAAAAATATTATTAGAAGTAATACAAAAGTTCACATTTTACAAACATTCATATTTCACCATTACAAATGTCAGAATAACTTTTATCAATACCACACGCTGAGGTGCAATGTTGTCAATGAGAAATAAATTTCTAAACTTTCTCAGAACTTGGAAGGTGCAAATACATATGCAGCATTATAATAGCAACATGGGATTTACAAATAGCTCAAACTAATAAATCTTCCCACTGATGCAGGGACTGGTAAGAGAAAATTATGCTGTCCCCTACTTCACTGGTTACATCTTGCTGTAGCTGAAAAGGAAGAGAGGAGATTGACAGGAACATTTATAAAACCATGCATGATCATGTACCCATCTTGCTGTGTGAGTGTATCATTTGCATAAGAAAGGAATCAAATAGGAGAAATTAAAATACAGAAAAATGATAAAGGTGGAACATGTGATGTCTTCTTGCAGGTCTCCTAAAACAAAGCCACTCTTTAGATGTTATCATTTACAAATCTAGCTATTTGTTTATGTCTTGTTTTTTTTTTTCCTTCTCGCACTCTCTGTCTTTTTTTAAGAACACTGCTGGCATGGTAGCATTAGTTTGTACAAAACTGTTGCACATTAATTCATCGTTGTCAACAAAATAGTTTAATATATGTGGGCAATTATAATGGGAATAAATGTTGTGGAGGAGGAATAATACATGCTTCATTGTCAATGTAGACATGCTGAATTAAAAACATCTTTCTGGTCAAATGTTAATACATTTTATGACCTCTTAAGCTCTATAAAAAGTAATGCAATGGATGATAAAATGCTAAATAGACTTGCACAGATGCAAATGTTGCAAGTGTGTTACCTGTATTTTATTTAAATATTCACATTCACTTTTGTATGCACTATCTTTCTTTGAAGGAGTTGGGATTTGAATTATTCAGCCAATTGGGAACATTTTAATAATAAGTATGGTTTATAAGATACAGGATAGTCAGAGTATTTTAGAAAAATGCTTAACATTCAAAACTTTGATACTTTTGGTGAGCAAAAATAGCATCTAACAGGAGACTGTATCTCATGTAATGATAACTATCATAGCCTCTGATCCTACATACATGGAACATATTCAGGGACATCTCAAGCTTCTGTTTTCTATAGTGAACTGTCAACAGCAATCCTCTGCTTTCCGAGAACTGCAATTTTCATAGCAATATATTTATACTTCTAGGTACCTTTGGTGATAGAGTACAAATATGTATTGGACATATCATTGATTTT
>JANHZU010001950.1:407956-440849 GCA_032468055.1 Acrochordus granulatus
ATAACGGTTAAGTAGTAAACAACAGTTATCCTTCCTTTCCTGCTGAGAGATCTTAGATCTGTTCTTTGTCAACACAGATTTTTTTCCTTCAGCCATTAGCAGAAACCCAAAAGAATCTGTTGACATGAATCACTGAAACCAAAACAGGAGGAGCTATTTCATTATCTTATTTTTCTCTGAATTACTGTAACAAATTAACAGATTATTTATAAAATTATTAGCTCATGTTTATACAAAAATTAATCCTTGAAGATCAGTACTCACAGAACTTAAATACCAATCAAGAAAAGGTCCATTACCATTAATAATGTTGATATATAACTACCCTTCTTACACTAGCATTTTCTAGACCATATTCATACTAATAAATCTGATACTGCAATAGTAAGGTAACAAAAAGCACAGATCAGTAATATGTAATTTATTTCCTGTTTTCAACCTATGCAATTAATATTCTGGCATCAAACCAGTTGAAAGAAAACTTACCATTCCCAGATTTTGACCTAGGTAATTCACATATACACCATTTTGAATTTCTCGTGCAAGGAAACTGCTCTAAATGACTTGCCTCCTTAGAAAAAATATGGAGAAACCTTGTGATACAGACAGACATTGGTGTCGGTCAGTGACCAAAATAAAGTTCTGTTTGTTTGTCTGTCTGTCTTGCAATACAGAAACATTTTACAGTATCCTGAATCTGGTGCTCAGCAAATTTGGGACATTTGGGAAAGTGTTTTCTAAAAACAGTTTGAATATATCAGCTTGAAATAAAAACTGCTGTGATATATGAGACATTTTTACAGTCATCATTCATGTTTAAAAAAACTGGATAATACAGTACATGTTTTTCAACAATGGTAACTAGAACTTCCCTCAAATTATCAAATTATCTATTAATATAATTCACTCTTTGCTGAATGATGCTGAAGAAAGTTTATCTAAGCGGTCAATGGTTAGCAAAATAGTCCTCGTAAGCTCTTGTTTTATAATAAATCAGAAAAGTTAAAATGGATATTGGGCATCTGTATGTGCTGAAAAAAATCCAGAAAGTACCACATTTACTGCCTGTTCCATAACTTAGACTCTATAGTATATTTGCAGCCTTGCTGGCTTAATGTAAGGGAACAAAGCCCAGCAAATGTACATGTTCTAATAAACTGGCTCAATAAATTTCAAGAAGAAAAAATCTGTAGTTAAGAATGTGGTGGGAATATAGTGTCAATGTCTTTCCATGAATAGTACCCCTCATATTACTAAAATTCAGACTAGTACCCAAATAATGACATTTACTGATTATTTCAAGAATGTTTAACCTTAATTATGAACTTTTGCTGTGTTACTTGAGTATATCAAGCTTAATTACTTATATTTCTGATCTATCTTTGTCATAAATTGAGCCAGATGGAGATGAGATTAACAGAGGAATTAATTCTTCTCTGAATAAGTTGAAAAGATCTTGCAATTTATAAACTGACATAAAACAAGAACTTTTCTTACCAAAGGTTTTCCTACTGTGTTATACATACAGTTATTTTCACTTCATTTACTGTGGTTGATCCAACCATAAAGCTGAGTAAGCCATGGTCTCAGATGGCAGAAATAAATGGAACGGGAGTTACTTGTCTTGAACTCAAAAATTTTGGGCCTCCTAAGCTATCCTACCACATAAGAGGTGATGCAGAACTTTATCCTACCAGCAATATTGAAAGTTCAATTATCAGTTCAACTGACTTTTGAAAATCAAAAAGAGTGCCATTTTGTCTTTTGCTGACAGGAGGAGAAAAATTACTTAAGCCACTACTGCCATTCACTCTTTAAATTCTGTACTTGGAATGTTCCTCAAGATATTGGGCCATGGATAAATGATAATTCATATTTACATCATATCTTTAGTACTGGATTCCTTTCATGTAACCTTGTGCATTGCATTTCATATGCAAATGAACAAAATATAATGTCACCCTTTTGTATGTTCCTTGGATATGAAAAATGGCATTGAAACAGCTTAGCCTAATTTTCTCATTAACAGGAAATATTTATTCTGTCTTACAAATGGATAAAATAGATTTGAATGAAATGAAATGTCTCAGGCCACCCAGCTAGTCTAAAACTGAGACCTATAATCTTAAAGTTATAAAATATTCAGCCAGAACTCTTGACTGGCATTCTCTCGGCTGGGGAGAAATCCTTGGTTTTTGTTTTTGTTTCCTATAATGTACTTTTTAATGTACAATGATGGGAATCAGAGTGAGAACTTGGAACGCTAAAACATTTAGATTGATAACAACATAAAATCTCCATTAGCCACACTGGCCAGCATGACTTCCAGGAGTCAAGCTTTCCTATGGCTTTCATTTATTATTAACAGAAACATCAGTCCATTGCTAAAAACTAAACTTTATCATCTACTGATCTTTACTGAATCCAACAGCTATACAATTTGCATATCTTCATTTTTCAAATACACCGTTGTTCAATTTCTGTTGCCTTTGTTACTGGCACTGATGCTCTTTGATAGAAAATGTGGTAAATGAGCTGTGCAATGGATTTCATTTACTGAGGTCTCTGAAGTTGATCTCCTCAGTCAATGAAGTGAGTTCAGAAACCAGTAGAAGAATCTAAAATGTCCCGTGGGTCACACTTGGCTTCTGATAACTTCTTAGGCATTTGCGGGTAGTTTGAGCCACAATGGAGAAGTGGTTTCCCATTGCCTTTTTCTACAGCAGGCTTATCCAACCTTGGCAACTTTAAGATGTGTGGGCTTCATCTCCTAGAATTCCTCAGCCAACTATGAGGAATTCAGGGAGTTGAAGTCCACATATCTTAAAGCTGCCAAGGCTGGACATCCCTGTAATCTGGATTGTTTTTCAACATATCATTTTGGCTGATCACTGGAGAAGTTTGTCTGAAGCCATTCCAAGCAGCTAGGTGTTTTTAGCTTTAAAATATGAATTTTTAATATAATGGTTATCCTGAGGATTTTTTTCTCTTTTAACATTTCTGTTGCTATTTTTGTTTATTGGATAAAAGCTATGTTGTAAACTTTAAGTTACCAACTATATGCAAAATATAATTGCTCACAACAACTGTGCTTTAGTATCTTTTGTGGTAAACAGGACAAAACTGTGAAAGGCAAAACTGAATGAAAGGAACAAAAAGATAGGCATCTCCATGAAGGGAAGAATAACATTCTATAAAAATTAATTTACCCCAACATTCTGTATATTTAAGAGTATGTTGTTTTGAATCCATATTAAAGGCAATCCATTGGTTGGAAATAAGAATTTGTGAGATCAGCTGTATTTAGCAGGAATAAACCAGGAAGCATCCAAAGTATCTATTAATGAAAGGAACTAAATAATGGGTATTTTTATGTTGAATTTATTAAAGTCAAAAAAAATTCCCTAATTCCTGATTATAACCTTTCACAATCTGAAAAACAAGCAGGCTTGGATTAGAAAAAACAATACTGGACTAAGATATTGCTTTTATATTTATCTCTGGAAGTATATTAACATTCCATTGTTTTAGTTTCTTCTATTTTTTATGATAATTTTAATAATACCATATGATTTTTACTGTTATCATTATTTTAAATTACTATTAGTTAAAATTGCTATATTTGTCACTCAGTCAGCCAGATGTTTAGACTGGATTTGGCATTTTTGTCCATCTAGTGAGTCCTTTCCAAGGACCTGGGGGAGACAAATGCTGTTCTCTGATGTTTGTTAAAGGTATTGTCTCAGGATGTAAGCTGTTTCAAGTCATGCTGCCTTTTGCAATTAACTGATGGTGAATTTGTCAATGCCAATGGTGTTCAAGTGGTGCTTCAGTTGTTTTGGGATTGCGCTCAAGGTGCTTATTACTCTTTATATTGTCTTTGGTTTCTTTGGCCACAGTCATTCTATTTCTATTTGCAAGTCTTTGTATTCTGTGATTTTCTCCAGTTCTTTCTCTTCTATTCCACTGTCTCCAGGTTCTGCCACGTCCACTATCCAAACTTTTTTGTCTTTATCTTATTGACAATTGTTAGGTCTGGAGTGTTATGTGGCAGGTGTCTGTCTGTTTGAATTCTGAAGTTCCAGAATAGTTTAGCTTCTTCATTTTCTGTTACTTTATTTTATGATCCCACCAGTTCTTGCTTGCAGGCAAATGATATTTCTGCAGATCTTCCAGTACACCATTGTTGCTACTTTATCACGCCATTGTTTATAGTCAGTCTGTGCAATTTGCTTGCAGCAGCTAACTAGTTCACTGTTTCTTCAGCTTCTTAGCAGTGGCAACATTTGCTGTCTGTTGCTGTCTTGTCAATTCTAGCCTTGTATGCATTTGTTCTTAACGTTCGATCTTGTGCAGTGAGAATTAGCCCTTCTGTCTCTTTCTTCAATTTTCCCACTCTTAGCCATTGCCAGATCTTGTTATCATTACCTTCTATTTTTTTAATATACTGCCCATATAATGCTTTGTTTTGCCATGTCTCTTTTGTATTCTTCATTTGGTCTTTCTTGTATGCCAGTTTCATCTCTCCAGTACTCAGTTGCCTTCTGGTACACTAGCTGTAGTGCATCTTCTTCACTGTTCTTCAGGTATTCTTCTAATGCTCTTTTTTCCTCTTCAACTGTCTGGTGTACTGACAACATTCCACACCCACCTATTTACCTTGGTTGGTAGAGTCTGTTAATATCACTGCATGGATGAAGGGAATGATTCATTGTCATTATTTTTCTGGTCTTCCTATCCAGGGCCTTTTGTTCTGCTTGAGTCTAGTTCACTATTCCAGCTGTGTATCGAATGACTGGAATTGCCTAGGTGTTCACTGCTTGGTAGTATTTCCTCCACTGAGTTTGGACTTTAAGATTTTCTTCATTCTCCTAGTGTATGCGCTTCTGACCTTCTTGACTTGACTGTGCTTGATGTTGTCAGCTTGAAGGATGCCCAGCTATTTGTAGTTATCATCTTTATTGATAGAGATAACATCAGACTCTTGATGTTATTTCCATAAGGCATCTTGATTCCTTTGGTTTTCACTATTTTTTTCCTGTTGATGGTGAGGGTGACACATTAGTCCAGCCCAAACTCCATTGCAATATCTTGTCTGTATATATGGATAGTGTTGAGTTGTGATTCATTTCAGATGGTATTTTTCAGATTGTCCTTATAAAAAAAATGGAATAGTTTGGCAGATATTTTTGATGTTTGGTAACCATGGCCTGGCTTGTTCAGTATGGTTGACAGAGGAATCAGTGCGATGACAAATAGCAGTAGTGATAATGAGTCTCCTTGAAGGATTATTTTCTTAATATTAACCTCTCCCAGTCTATCATCATTGACCAGCAACCATGTCTTCAATTGTGCCATCAATCTTTGCACAAAGCTTCTGATGTTTCTACTGACCCCTATGATTTTTAGAGACTTCATTTTCCAACCATGTGGCAGGGAGTCAAATGCCTTCTTGTAATCAATCCATGTAATATTCCTTCCTTCTCTTGCAGTTTTCCAGAATCATCTTGTCAATTTTAAGCTGATCTTTTGATGTGGGTGGTTTCCTTTCTGTTCAGGTGGAAAGATATTGTTTTCAACTAGATGCTGCTGGACTATAGTTTTACAACTGTAAACTAATCTTTTTAACATTATCAAACACTACATCAGTTAGCAATTTGAAAGTAAGCAGTGAATTGGTCTGTAGTTTCCTGGTGTTGTCTCTTTTGCTGGATCTTTCATTATCATGTAGGTTTTGCCAAATATTAGCCACTCTTCAATTCACCTCCTTTCAGTATCTTGTTAAACTCCTTCGCAATGAGTGGATGTAGACTACTCAGATGTTTCAGCCAAAAACCATGAGTTCATCTTCACAACAATTATTATAATTATCATTATTATAATAATGGCACCATAGACAGAGATATAACACTTGAGAATGACTTTGTAATCAAGGATTATGACACTTGAATCTAGATGGTATGAAAATAGCTCTATTCGATTTATATTTCAATAGCTTTGTGTGCATTTTGTCTTATGGAGTGCAGTAGTTCTTTATCTGTGTCTAACATGGATTCCATTTGAAAGAAAATAAGATTTCAGTCTGTTCCTAAATTATATTTTATTGTTTAAACTGCATATACAAGGAGGATTGTTAAAAATCTTTCATCCTTAGACCAGATGATTTGGATCAGACAGCCTTTGATGCCCCATCTAATCATGTTAACTTCGTTATCAAAAAATTATAACTTCTTCCTTTCCCCCCATCTTATTATAAGCAGTACCCAGCACATGTGTTTACCCTACAGATTCCATACTATGAGGTTAGGAGTCTAGCAATAGAGAAGGTCTATGTTTGAGTAATAAAACACATGCTTTGCTAGCATCTGTAGTTAAAGGATTCTAATAGAAGGTGACAAACAAAAACAATGCTCAGGTCATGAAGGAACTACTGGTAACAAAGTGGGCAAGATTAAGTTAGCCATATAAATAGTCTGATTTCAGATAAGGCAGCTGGCTATGTAATAATCTCCTTACATGATGTATATATTAAAAAGAAAGCCAACACATTTTAATAACATAATTTTTGACATGGATTATTTAGTGGACAGCATTAATCTAAAACTGTAACCAGAGCATATCCTTAATAAAAATAAATATTTTTACAACTGTAAACTGTAATTTTTTTTACCGTTTAGCAATTAAGAGTCATTAATCAAAGATTTGAAGAACATTATTTCCTGACACAAACACTAGAAATGCATTTGTTTTCCTTCTGTCTGCTCAGGAGCAAGCTCCAGATTTTTCCGACAAAAGAAGACTATGAAATTGCATTCATACAGGACTGAATTATCAGAGAAAAACCAACATAAATGTCAGCCTATAACTATGGCTCTGTATGTTTGCAAGCTCTGTTCAGTGATTTCCTCACTTCAGGGCATTTCAATGCTTAACTTATAAATCATTAGCTCAAGTCAACATTGTTGACAAAACAGATGTGCTTGATATTTATGCTGACTTGACATTAAAGTAAGTTGAATGATAAACATACAGCATTTCCACTGATATGCTTAACATTTGGCCTTTACACTGCAGGCATTTTACTATTTAATTATGAGATTGTGCAAAAAAATGGAATCAGCAGGTAGTGAAACATGTCTGAAATTGTAAGCTCTGAACTGTTGCTTCAGTAAATATATTGTTTCTTCAAAAGAGACCAAGTAGCAAGTTTTAGGGCTTCTGTGTAAATAGCTTAATTTAAAAGATCACCATATTATGAGATAAATCCAAAAGAAATACTTTCCATTGGATGGCAGGATATTATGGCTTTCCTTTTTATAAAATAGAGGAAGATGATTTTATGTCTTTGCCTAGAACATTATTTCTGCCTACCATCTTCTTTTCCAAAAAGCCACCATTTCATGGAAAAAAAAATTGCAGGAGCTCCTGTAGTCCTGATTTGGGAATTCCAAGAAATATTTCTTTTTGCAACTGTCAGAATTGATGTGCCTCAGCTATGAAAAATGACCCAAAATGGAAATAAGATTGTATTACATCAAATCATAAAACAAAATTAAAGTGGACTGAATGGAAGCTGAATACCCTTTCTTTGGAGCCTGAAAGGGATAGAAGGATCAAACTAATGATAAATTTTGCTTTATGAAATTATGGTGCATATAACTGAGGCATGGTTGAATGCTCAGTAAATGCCATGTTCTGTAGATCTGTATATAGTGTGTATACAAGACTGTCCTTGCACTGGGAAGAACAAGTTCAGATATTTTTCTGTTAATATAGACTTTAGGATGATGTGTCTTCACTTGTTTTCCTCCCATGAGACTGTACATATTTCTGCAGCAATTATTCCATTGGCAGAGTATCCCAGACACCCAGCTGGGAAGATGATTTATCAGAGTAGAAGGTGATGCTAACTATTGGTTAGTATTCTGTATCTCATTATGTTCTAATCTATTGGCTTATTGGGAATGATTTGGCAAAACTCAAAAGAGAATTTATCCATTTCCATTTAAGTGCCCCAGTGATGCGGAGCAAAGATTGATTCCCTTTCTTAGTTAATTTTCACAATGAGAAGCAAGACATAAAGACAACATTGCACCTCATGCATCCTGTGGGGATGAAAAAAAGACTGTGCTTTCAGAAGTTATATTCCTGAAATGGACCACTAGATAACAAATGATTGTGATAAATTTGGTATCTGATAGAATTGAACTGCAGGAATCAAAGATACCAACTCTAAAAATGCTAAGCAATATATTTTAAGGGTGTTTTGTCTCGTCAAAAAGGAAATATTTAAATTGTAGCAAGTTAAAACAGCACACTGGGAGGGTACAGGGACTGTGTTCACACAACATGGCAGCTGTCTCAAATCCCACTTAACACAACAGTCATTAGCCGGGAAGTGCTTCCCTCATTTTCCTGCTAAAACTGGAATGGATAAATTCAAACTAGGGGCAAGAACAAAAAAAGTCACCTCGGTCAGTACCCTTTCAAACTTCACTATGTTTGCAAGTTTCCAACCGAATTACAAATGTTGCTTTGGCAACGCCATTGTGGCAGATCTAAACTAAATTAACCATTTGACCCTAAAACGAAGTTCTGTGGCATTGCAGGTCAGAGGCAATCACAGCAGTTTGCCTCATTTATATTAGCACATCCATTATTCAGACACACCATTATGCCCCCATCAGGCAATAGATGGCTCATTTTTACAGTGGGAAATGATCATGTTAGTTTGTTTGGCCTACTCCATTCAGGGCTACCTTTTTTTTTCCTTCTTAGATCACAATGTCAGATTCTAAGCAAGATGTGGACATGTCTCTTTTTTTCGATGGTTCTCTAGAACTTTCCTTTTGACATAGTAGAATAATTTTATTTCTTGCATAGTGAAAGAATAGATGCCTTATTTAGAAGAGGATGCAAAAATTTTCTGAATGCAAATGGTTTGGGGTTCCATATCTAACTTCAGAACGGACAGTAGAAGAGCTGGAGCCATTTCGCCTTGGGAATAGAATTAAGTAGGATGTAGAAAATATTATTACATACCGTCAGATAGCACTTGATAGCAAGATAAGTAAGAAACTCTGCATAATTAGAAACAGAGGTCAGAAAGAAGTCTTGATATTTGAATCTTGGTTAACACTTGCAAAATCTTATCTCAAGTCCAGGAACAAATATTCCCAACACTGATATTAACCACAGCCTAGAAGATGATGTAGTTTTCCAGTTCATTGCTCTGTCTGTAGAAACGGATCTAGTAATTCTCCACGTACAGGATATTTTCATTGAAAACAGAGGCCTTGCAAAATAAATAAGCTATAATGTCATTGTCAACAACTTAAATCTAAAAAGCAGATTTTGTTTTAAAATCCAAGTGCAGAATGGATCTCATAGGAATAAAGCAGCAGTAAATACACTTCAGATTTACCTAATTATTATTATTATTAATGATTGGTTTTAAAATGCCCAAAATAAACATCCTTAATCTAACTGTCAAAGTTTTATAAACTTCTGATTAATTTCCCTAGAATGTTCCTGATTTGATCACACTACCAATTGGAAAGAAATCTTTCCTAATTAGAAGGGCGCAACACAAATACTTTGCAATTAAGCAGGAAAAATATCTTGGGTTAGGCAATTATAAAATGTTTTCTTGAAGCAGATTGAACTTAAATCTCTAAGGGCACAAGTTTCATGTATTACTGGCAGGGTCCTTATTTTAATCTGGGTCTGTTCCAACTTAGAACAGAAAAGAGTGTAGAGCACAACACATACAACCAGAAGGAATATTAATATTTCTATGCCATATCTCCCTATAGCTTTTCCCATACAAGAAAACGTTGCTCTTGAAAATCACTTCCATTCTATTTTGTAGATGAATATAGGATGTAATGCAATCATATGTGGGTTGGACTTCAGCTTTCGAACTCACAAGCATTTTCTTGGAAAAAAGTCCAAAACTCTTATGATTTTCTTCCTAATAGGATAGGATTTGGCAACAGGTCTGACATTCCAAATCCTAGCATCACCACATATGACTTCATGTATTTTTTTCCCATGATCTCCATCCTCTGGAATGATTTTATACAAATTAACTCTTGATAAGATTCCCTAACAAAATTGCAGAAATATAACAATGTAAAGAGATTTGCTGCTGTTATTCTTGGGACTGCACCTTTGATAGAACATGTTTTCTTCTTTTCTGTTGTTTAAATAGGAAAGTGTGGAAGTTGGACTTGCTAATGCACAAATTGCCTTCCATCCCCCAGCATTTATATATTTTGCAGTACATCCCCAAAAGGGTATATAGTCCCTTGTTAGCACTAGGTATATTTTTAAAGTACAGATCCCAGGCCTAATCCAGTGATTCTTTGGTACCGTTTGCATGACACATGTCTAGCACATGAGTTTTTTTGCACATCCAAAAAGGATCTGCTGCCTCATCGTGGATAATGCTTCATTTGTTCAAATGGGATTCTCTGTAGCGGTGATGTGCACAGAAGGTAGAATGCCAGCTTGGTCCTTTTTGTAATTGAACTCCAAAGTAGGTTGGTTCTCCAAATGCAAGGCCCTCTACTTTGTACACTTTGAACAGCCTCTGGATTGGAATAAGTATCCTGAACTACTATAATAAAATCAGTATCTAAATATATTTGAGCATTATGAACTGTATGCCTTCAAGGTTTAGAAGTATCAGGTAAAGATTCTTGGTGCCGTGTTGGCAAAACAGCATTAGATTGTGATAAGAACTGCACATTTTAGATGCAAGGATGCAAGTGTGCCATTGATTTGATCAGAAGCTTAGTACTCTGAAGTCCTGTGCAGAGGGCTGCGCAAATCTGATGTATCCAACTTGGAATCAGTGTACAGCATTTTATGATGCATGTAGTATTTTAAGTAGCAACAGAATATGACTTTGAGGGCGGCAGCCTAGAGTAGGATATTACAGTGTTTCTCGCTTCAGTGTAATATTTTGTCTGGGTTTAGAGAAGATGGACTCTGTTGTGCATTGTTTGTGAAATGTTTCTTATCCCAGAGAGGTGTATGATGTAAAATACGTCAGTGAAAAGTGTATATTTTATGTGAGAGGAAAATACATTTTATTAAAGGTAAAGCTTTGTTAGCTGTATAAAATGGCAACTGTTGAAGTGTACAGTAACTTCTTACTAATGTATGAAAATCTGTGATATTTTTGATTTGATTGTATTTGTATTGCCCAAATAAAACATTTTGGCTGTATTGTTCCCAATTCTTTTTTTTTCTTTGCACACAAGTTAATATCTGCACTATATTTTCTGATCGTTTTCTTTCCTCCCTTGTCCTGAAAATCAAAGAACTAAGAACTTATAACAAAAAAACAAGGTGTTTATCCTTTGCAAGTCGATGCTCCAAGCAGGAAATAAGACGTCACTGAAACATTTTTCCTTTCCTGAGCAGCCCCTACCATAGGAAAAACTCTTTCTTTACAACTGAATGGTTAGGGAGAGAAATGTAGCCTTGGTTATTTGTGTTACAAGTTTATTTCAAGTAAAGCCAAAATCACTTTTTTGTCTCAAGTCATATTCTTTGTATTACTCTATCCTTAACCCATCCCCTTCTCAAAAATAAGTGTCTTTGTTTGTTGCAAATGAGATAGAAACATATTTTGCTTTTTGAATCATCAGAAACATGTCATTTCTGCAATTGTTTTAAAATAAGCCAAGGATAGTATAATATCTCTAATTGCCCTCACTTGCCCTGAGTTGTTGCCAGCTATCATCAGTGACTTTATCACAAACAGCATCTGGCTCCCTGTGCCTTTATTTTCTGAAGATCTGCAGTACTATTATATGATGAGGCACAGCAAGACGCCGTCATCCCATTCCTTTATCTCATCTGGGCGAATCGGGCATGTCACTAATTCAGGCAGATTTTCCTGAAAGAAGAAAACGAGTAAAGGTGTCATGCTAAGCACAAGGCTAAATTCCTGCTTGCAGTGGAGAATCAGCTTAGTTGGAAGAAGGCATTCAGTTTTAGCCTGTCATCAGCCAGATGGGTCAAGGCAGACTTTTCCAACCTTGGCAACTTTAGATGTGTGGATTTCGACTCCCAGAATTCTATGCTGGCTGGGGAATTCTGGGAGTTGAAGTCCAGCGCTGTTTTCTCATATCTTCTTCACGGGCTCTAGTCCCACCTACAGGCACAATTGCTAAAAAAAAAAAGGATGTGGCTGAAGGTTTCTAAGGTGAAATTTCAACAATAGCCAAATTATGGATGGCTACTCAAATCCTGAAATTGGTATACGTTTTATGTAACCGTACACAAAATGTATGCAAACTTTGCAGTATTTGACATACATATTGCCCAGTGGATGGATAAATGCACACACACAAAGGATTCTCACTGTTCATAAACTCTGAGCATAAAAAAAACACAATGCACTGAAGGGAAAATAATGCTGTACTGAATGCTTGCAATCAGTCCAATCTAAGAAAACTAAAAGAAGTTAATAAAAGCTTGTGGGAGAAAAAGAATTAAATCTGAGGTGCTTATTAAACAGAACTATAACTTCAAATTTTATAAGAGCCATGGGGGGATTTAGAAATGAATGGTAGCATGATGACAAAGAGCACCTTAAGATTAGGAGCAGCTGTATTTGAAATGCAGTTCAGCTAAAGAAAGCACTCTCTGCTCACCTAACAAATAATGAACTGCGATTGTCGAACCGCGTAAGTGAAAGGTGAAGAAGGCATCAACTCACATTTCCAAATCTTTTCTGTCAAAAGTGACAGACTTGCTGTCTGGATCATCTTCTCAGAGGTGACTGCAGTGCAAAGTTAAAGATGGGGTGATCATAATTCACTGATTATGATCTTAGAAAGCTGGACTTCAGATTGCAGAAACTCATGGCACCTCTACAGCAAAGTGAACAGTGTCAAGTACAAAATGAAAAACAACCTAATGGCTCATGCTGCTTTCTCTAAAGATTATGGTGAATGTGATTTCATGAGACATCATCTTCATCCCAGAAGAATGGGAGAGATGTGTCCTTAATAAGTCTAGGCAGACAAATTCAGAGGAATTTAGATGAAAGATAGGAAGGAAGAAAATAAATGCCCAGAAAATGAGAGGAATTTGGGGCTTAGCATTCACAAGTAATTTATTTTCTTGTTTCAAAAGTCACAGGGAATAACTGGTTTAAACTTAGTTAAATAATCCACCTTAAACTTAATCCAGTCAATATGTTTTTACCATAGGTTTAATTTCTGCTTGTGTGCTATAATTAGACTCATAACTCATCTATTTACACAATGAAACACACCTAAATCTTTATTACTGATATCAACTGTTTAAGAGTTTCAATTGGTCAAATTGTGTCACTAAAACAACAGGTGGCAACACCTAACTAATCTTGGATGATATTAGAAGCTAAGCAGAGTTGGCCCTGGTTAATCTTTTGGTGAGAAATGATCTGGGAAATTCAGGGATGTTGGCTAGACTGGGAAATTGGGGAACAAAGATCTCAGAACGGACTGTGGGCAAGAAGTCTCTTCCAAGTGCCAATACTCCAACGATGTGTCATCAGAAGCTGAACCTCACTCAAGGATGATTTACATTTAAGCAGGTGTCTACTACTGGATGAAGTCTTCATTGAATATTAATATTTTTGTCTCCCAAAAATTATTCTAAATACTCCTCCAAGCAAGTTCACATTTACCTGTTGAAAAGTCTTTTCAAATGAGATGGGAAAATAAGATGGTCCAAAGTCAAAGGTTTCTGTTTTGATCATTGACAATCTCTACTCACTAAAATGTAAATGATTAAATGATATCAGAGCTTTCATTACTATAAATTGTCTATAGCAGCTTGAGAAAGGGTTATAGAGTAAGTAAATATTTCTGGAGTCAGGTTTCAACAGCCCTGATTATAGTTGCTTTGAAAGATTTTCAACTGATTTGGTTGTGATCAGATATGTACTCCTAGCTCTTGCACCAACATAGGCCAAAACAACAAGACTGAAGCCTGTAGTTCAACAACAATTGGAAGGACATAGTGATCCATCCCTGCCATAAATAATGGCATTTTATTCAAGCAATCACAATATTTTAAAATGAAATGAAGTTATAATCCTTTATTGTTTCATCAAGTGGCATAGGTGTCCTAGAGAGCTTATTCAAAGTCTAAATAAGAAACTTGGGTGGACTCAACATAAATTGCTTATATTAATAACTTTTATTTATTTTATTATATTTTAATATCATGGTTTGGCTGTTTGCCTAATCAGATATAATTTCAATAGGGTTTTCAAAAATATCTATAAATGATGGTGGAAATCAGAGGATCTTGGCCATCACACACACACATTTAAATCAGCTGTGGATAAAATGCCATAAACACAGATAGCTGTCCTTTAAAACAAAATAAAAATTAAATGCTGTCAGTCTCAGGTATGCACACTTAGCTTATCCTTCCATTCAGCATTTTAGTCTGAAAATCTGGAATCAGATGATGCAACCGCTCCTCTGCTTTCTTTAGAAAGTAAAGACACCCTCTAGGTTGTACTCATTCTCCCATCCAAATTTTAACCGCAACAAACCCTGCTTAACTTGTGAAACCAATCAAAGTTGGCTCAGTTCTGCAGTGTGCTGAGGCAAATGACTACTATTTTATACTAAATGAGTTGCATTGCAAAAAGCTAAGTGAGAGCAAGAGGCCATGCAGAGAACTTGATGATTAATATAATATCATTTCTCCTCATTTCCTGCAGCCGATAAGCACATAATTTTCTCAGAATATTTGCTTTGTCGAGATAAATGTAGACTTCATCATTCAGCTAATTCTTTCCTACTCACATTTGGTCTTCTCAAATATTTGGAATGAGAAGAGTTCCTCATATCTACTTAAAACTTTTTTTAAAAAATTGCCCTTTATTTCATAATATCACATCAACAAAGAACTTCACAAGGATTAGGAATACCACAATTCCTTATAAACTACATTTATATGATCTTAGCCATGATCTGTAGTTCTGAAGTTTCAGGGATCAGATCCTTGTTATCTTCAACATCCTGCTAAGTAATTTTCTAATAAGCAAGCTTCGTCTTTCATCCTAAAGATATATGGGTTTTTACTTTATATTTACCCTGATGACTTTTAGCTAGAGGCAGCCTGCCTGCCTTCCACAAGTATATGCACCCAGCACTCTCTATACTAATTATATTATAATTATAATATAATCTCTAATTATATTAGAGAGACTAATTTTGTGTTTCCTTATTAGACAACTGGATAATGACAGACATAGTTTGTCATGCAGATGTGAATTGTGAAACTTCAATCATCACAATAGACATAAAGTGATAGTTTATAGTATCCGTGTGTCATTACACTTTTTCAATTGCTGCAAAACTGAAGTCACTCGGGATGTTTTCAGCACCTTTTCCAGATATTGCTTTCTCACTTATGCTCTCTATATTTTCATAGACTGACACATATTGAACGTATGACAGAAAGTATCCATACTGCATAATTGCACAAAAGCATTCAGAGCTGACTCCTTACAATCCTAGAATTGTTCATGATAAAATGAAATTTTAACAACTTATCCTTCAAGAGAGCAATGGGACTCCAATGGAACTTTTTCTGGGTCTTCCTATTCAGTTTAGTTCAGAACCTTCTTTTGCCATTTTCTTTTCAAGCACGCGTGATCCGTTCCATTGGTTTAAAACAGACACCTCCAAAATTTTCAATGAAATTGTGCAAAAGAGGTACAGCCATTCTTTTCTTTCCTGAAAACTGAAAAGTTCAGTTTAAATAAATTGCTTTTATTTATCAAGCAAATAAAAAGATTTGAATCTTTGGGCCACAAGTAAAAAGTTTAATACGTGGCCATTAACATTATTTCTAACTCTTCTATTTTATTACTTTTCTCCATTTCTAAAGCAGTGTACAGAGTTAGTTTGGCAGTTTTACTTCCTTATTTTGTTTATAAATGAAACTCCTCACATAGTGTACGGAACACTTTGATTGCCAGAGAAATTTGGTCAATTAGCCCACAGCCTGAATGTTGGGATAAGATAGCATTAACTTATTGATCAGATAAGAGCAGATAGCGTCACTTTTCAAGTCAAGGTTTAAAAAAATATGAACTTAAAATGGGTTTTATATGAATAGGATTGCAATCTGTTTTCTTGTTAATGATTATTATTAATTAAATGCCATTTAAAAACTAATCAGATTCTGATTAGTTATTCCGTTTTTTTCCCCTAATTGCTGATATTCTTGTATTTCTGCATATTTGGGGATTCCTTTCAGCTTTTTAATACAGCCCTTTTGTTTCTAGCTAATCCTATTTTGTTTCCTACAAAAGCAATTGCATTCATTCTCTCCCTCTTACCTTTAATGAACCTGGAGCTGACTGATGCTGTTTGTCACTGGCGTACTGGCTATGGTTCTACAGCAAGTACTATTTAAATGCAACACAGGCCACCTTTATGTGATTCTGCAACATTAACATTGTATAAAATGTGAATAAAACATCTATCACAGGACTCCATTCTCCTGTTGCTGCAGCTGACATCACCATCATTAAATTGGTCTGTTCCAGTTTCACATGCCTTGCACAAACATCCTTGAATGTGTAATGCTATGAATAAAAATTCCCATTTGTATTCCTGAAAATGTCACCCCAGAACAAAATACCTGCGTCATTTCCCAAGGCTCGTATTATTTTTGTAGTATGGTTACACTCACAATTGTGTGTACATATGTGTGTGTGTACATATGTCTCCTTACCGATGGAGGCCCAGAGCTCAAAAATAAAGAAATCTAAACAGCTGACATTTGCAAAGCAAGTTCAGGGAAAAATGAAAGAAATAACTGCTTCCTTTGAAATCTAATTTAAACTATTAATGTAAGTCTATAAGGCAAAGTCACATAGTGTGCACCAAGTTATTTATGGGCATTGGGATCTTACTGATTATGGCAATAAATAATACAGTGTACATCACTGGGAAATAATGTAAAATCAGTCAATCCACAGGAGGAGGAGAAGGAATTGGAACAATTCACCTATTCTAGTAGAGCAATTTCAGCAAGCAGCTTTCATGCAATTGTACTCTTTTTGGGGAGAAGGCAATTTTGCTTTTGCTTTTATTTCTCTCTTAAATCACTAGGCAATTTTGAATCATCTGATAATATTTTTTGGAAAAAGGTGGAAGCATCTCTTTTCAAACTGATGATTGGGTGGATGGATTTCCAAGTTTTCCTAGTTCAAAATGTCAGGATTCTTAGCTCTTTCTAGCATTTTCTTCATGAAGCCAGTAAGATTTTAGTTATCCATGAACTACACATTTAGCCTGTTAACTTATTTCAATTTATTTCAACTTAACTTTGGCAAACAGCACAGCCTCTTTCGGTCTGAACTCCACTAAGGCTATTTGAATCAGAGCTCTATCTGAAAAGTTTTATTCTCTGATTTAATTTCATGTCCCTATGGAACAAGTTGGAGCATTCATTTAATTTGTCAAAAAACACTCTTTTAAAAAAAAATGATGCCTTCAGAGGGATAACATTTGGGGGACGAGCAATTCTGAGAAAAGGCCAAGTGTTTATAAACAAATGGCTACCATGATGGGAAGGGTATCCATTTTTCAGCAAAGCAAGCTGAAAATTGGATCTAACAATGTAAGATAGAAAAAGGCCCAGCAGACTTATTCCTGGAAACTCAATTCTCACATTCAAAAATTCCCTAATTCATAGAACATGCATACATGCCTATCCACCTGGACACTCATCCTACTCATCTCTTTCTCTTTCCAGACTAATCCCCTAAATTCATACTACACCTAGAAACATATATCTAGTGGCCAATCCACCCATACCAAGATCCTTTTTTCCTGTCCTAGGCCTCCATACCCACCACATTTCTTACCCCATTCTCAGTCTTACATTCCTTCCACTTCATCAGGTTCCCTCAATTCCACCCAGTTACCCCAAGTCTTCATTGATTTCCTTAATACCATCCCTAGGACCCTTTTCTTAACAATCAGTGGCACTGCATCAAGCCTTTCTGCTGTCTTTTGGGCCAACAAGACTTCTCTAATAAAAATGGATTGGCTTCCAGCCACCTATCTCTATTCCTGAAAAAGGCTTTGTGGAAGCCAAGTGGAAAGCAAAGGCATTCATGGATATAGAACTAGCAGATGGCAAGAAGCCAGAGCTGCTTTTGGAAGCCATCCAATAATTAATTCAATTTTAAGAAAATTAAACATTGCACACCTTAAAATGGATTTTGTGGACCCAAAGTTAACATTTGCTTCTATTTGAGTCTTTCTTGGCCATCCAACAACTATATAGTTGTTAAGTATTAGATCAAGGGAACTTGGGAGTCACCTTCAAATCCACTCTCAAGCAAATAAGAATTGTTGGATAACTCTCCTTCAACATTCTTCTTTGGATTTGTGCTCTAGGAAAGAACTGGAGGTGGGATTATCTTAGAGGAACAACTTGAAATCCTGGAAGAAAGGATATAATTCTAATGAATAGTCAGTATAGTACAGCAGCTTTTGTCCAGTTGAAAGGGCATAAAATAAATATTATTTTTCAGTCAATTTGACTCTGGCTCCACCCACCTTCAGCTAAGAGACCTAACTGATTTTTTCAATGACCTTTCCCTCTCTCTGAGTCCTGGGTATCTATGAAGATTATTTTAGGAAGCTCCCTTATTCCACACCAGGTTGTCCAGGCTGTTATATGTGCTTTTCTTTTTAATTAGGGATGTTAAAGACTGGATCTGGAATTTGTGCATGCAAATAATAGGGTCAAGCACTGAGCTTTAAGTACCTCCTGATATGTGCCACCTTTTTTGGTCTTTTTCTAATGCCTTCCCTTGCTGAAATTATTCCAAGTTAAAAGAACTAATGTTAGGTGCATTTTTTTCTAGTTCTATTATATTTATTAATATGATTTTCATCTCTACAAACTACAGAAGGTATGATAGGGAACAACTGGAGGACCATGAGTGTCTACAGTGTGTACTCAAAGAAGTCAAGATAGTGGCAGTGTCACTTCAATCAAACCTCAACTGACTGCCACAGCCACCAACTTTACTTTTTTAACCCTATCCTGTGGACACCTACATGTTTGCCTTGAGAAGGAAGATTGTATATATCTGGTTGGGCAATCAAGCAGGAGACTTTTACTCCAACAAAAGGGCATATCAGATGTTTATCTACCTCTCCTTGGATTTAATGCATTCCCATGAAAAAGACAGAATAGCAAAAATCATGCTACTGAAAAATGTATAATCAAAATGTAGTAGAACAATGCCAGTGTTCTAAATGCAAAACTAGGTTTGATGAATCCCACTGCCACCCTCAAATTAAGATTTTGTGGTGGTACCGCTTCTTGTTTTCTTTTGCTTGTTTTCTTTTGCTTCAGAAAACTGGTATTCTCTTTATTTTAAGAAAAATCTTAAGTAAGGAAGTCATATGTGTATTGGTTCCTCATGAGGACAATCCCATTTTTCTAAACACATTCCATAGGCTGACATGGTCAACCCAACCAAAGGCCTTCCTATAATCAAGGAAGCATATACTAATTTCATCTGCATAAAGAAGCCCATTATTGTAGGCAACCAGTCAGCTAATGATAAAGAAAACAAAACTAAAAACAACAATCTATACATGTCTCCCTGTAGTTATATGATCTTTGCACAGTTGTCTGTCAGGAAACTGATCCCATTTTTCTTGATTCACCTCTTTTATGTATTTTTGAGCAACTGGCCGACAGTTGCTAGGATGGCAGTAATTAGTATTCAATTATCACCAGTTACATTTTCACCTGTTCCACTTACAAATCCCTGAAGGTCCAAACGTGTTCAAAACTGTCAGGCTGCCACCTCTCACAAACATACACATATCTATGGAAGTGATCCTTAACCCATACATTTTGCTTTTATTATAAGGGGGAAAATCCCTTTATGAGCAATGGTGGTATGCATTACATTGCTAAACCAACCTATCCATAATGATAATTTTTTTTATTTGCATCTATAGTCAAGTTTTTGTTTGTCTGAAAATTCCATTTCTCAACTGGGAGGGGTTAAGCTGATAATTAATACAATCAGAGCAATAATTAAAAGAAGAATCACTTCTTCCAAGTTGTATTACTATGAAGTAAAGACAAGTTTTAAATGAAAAAATGTGTACTTTAGATGAACAATAAGTCTAGTATATAGTCTTTAGTTTTATTATATACTTGACTTTGATCACAATATAGATTTTTCCTTCTCCTCTTTCACATATTTCACTTCAAATACCCTAGCAAGAACTGCATTTAAAAAGCTTGCACTTCAGGTGACTGCATGCAGTGCATTTGTTTTAGGAACTGTCCAGATCTTGGGACTCAATAATGTTGCAGAAAGGAACAGAGTAAGAATAGAATAATATAATCCGTTTTCTTTTTTGTACTTTTTTCAGATGGAGAGATACAGAGGTTACAAAATGCTGTGCCCTAACCTATGGAAGTTATGTCAAAATCTCATAAAATGAGGGCATGATATACTATAACATCTATACCTCTCTGTCCGAGAGCTTATGAAAAGTAAAGTGGATTGCATATACTGTTCTAAAGACAGAGTTTGAACGTTTGTCATGTCAAACTCAACTTTAAATTGAATTTCTCTCCTGGGGACTTCTTGGACTTGGACTACCAGAATTGTCTTATGTCCCTGCTGCCACTTGGTAGCCATCCATATTTCTGCATCCCAGATCAGAAATATGTTTTCTTGGCAAAATGGGGCAATAGTTTGCCATGGGTTTTTTTCAGGATTTTTAATTTAATTTTATTTTCTTACATCCCAGTATGCTATACTCCTGCCAAGTCCTGATGGGTTTTCATCTAAGGATTAGACTTTGCTTACTTTTCAAGCTGAAGCAAGATTGACCAGGTACTAACAAATTTAACTGTACAACCATTCAAATATTTTATACTTATTATTAAACTTCTTCTCTAATCAAGGAAAGGAATGTAAAGTTCCTAAATTAGGAGATGCAGAAGAGGAAGAATGTTCAGGTCTTGATTATGACCCACTTTAGGCTATGCAATAGCATTAAAATTAATTCTAGATTTTAATTAAGATCTAATTTCCAGAAGCAAAGAGAAGTTTGAAAATGATCAATTGCTTTTAATATAAAGTGAAATGTAGGATTAGTTAATTAAAGTATGCTTCTCAAGAACCCAAGTCCTTAGATGCATGGGAATTCTGGATATTTAGAGACAAAAGATATTTCTCAGGAGAAAGGAATCTCCCACATAAATGTCTGTGATTCAAACTGGCAAATCAAGGTGGAGTTGTTCATTATTTATAGAAGTTTAATCATTTCTAGATAAGTTTAAGAATTTTCTTGATTTGCATGTATGAAGAGACCAGAGAGAAAATAATATGTTTCTTTTGAAATGGACATACAGCAATTTGGATTCAAAGGCATAGGAATGTGTGGGGCAGTTATGTAGTTCCAGTAACTACTTGGAGTAGTTCCGGTAACTACTTGACAAGTCCTTGTCAGCTCTTAGGAATCACATAAATAGATTTTCTCCATGATGCTCTGTCCCTAATCTGGTCTTTAGGCTCATCCTATGGTGAACCTATTGGGACCTAACACAGTTCATTCATCTTGCTGCTAGTTGTCCTCTTCTCTTTCCTTCCACCTTTCCCAGCATTAGAGCCTTCTCTAGAGAGTTAGGTCTTTGCATAATGTGTCTGAAATAAGATAATTTGAGCCTGGTCATTTATGCCTCAGGTGAGTAAGTGCCTATTTACAGGATCTTAAAACACTTTTCTGAGCATCATCCACAAGAACATGGGAAGAGCACAAGCCTGAGGAAATACAGTAATTGGCTGCTTTAAGGAGATGAATAACAGAAGATAGTGAGAACTTAGGAAATGTATTCATGATGCTTCCTGAGTTAGAAAAAAAAATCAGAAGGAGGATAAAGACAAGGCAAACCAATATTTTCTTGGCCATTGTACTCTGGTTCGTTTGTCATAAAAAATCAGCACTGAGTAATAGAACAGATTTCTAATTCTACAAAATGGGCAAACTAATAATTATCCTGCATTCAGTAGTATTAGAAGGAAGAGAAGAATGACTGGGAAAATGTCATTTTATGATACATTTCCTATTCAATAATAATCACCCTGAATTCAGATTGCTTCCCTTTTGTGAATTCTTATACTTTACATGGCTTCACTGAGGACTATTTAGAGCATTATTATTTTTTCTGAACTTATATTTTTAAAAAAGAAGAAGCTTTATTGTTTAAATAAAGTAGTTCCATTTAAGGAAGGCTGTGTTAACCTTCTGGGGGAACTCAAAGCAATTTCCTCTGTCTCCATTCATTGTCAATTAAAATTAATCTGCAGGAAATAATTGTAAAGCAGAAAATATCCATCTGAAACAAAGAAAAATGCAGTGTGCATTATGCATGTGTCCAAGAAATTTAGTTTATTTAGCCCTTTTGACAGTTTTGGAATGTAAATCACAAGAACTTGTACAGGTAAAATGTTCAAAATATATAGTTAAAAAATATTTCAAAATTCCCACCAGAGCCAAGGTATGCTCTATGGTTTCCCAGTTGTAGCTACACATCTCTGGCTTTGAAATGCCTAAAGGTATCTTGCTCTTACATTTCACAGAAAATTTGACATGTCATTCCCCAGTGAAGCATGACCTTGACATGGTTGTGGGGTTTGTGTGCTCCGAGGAAGATGAGAGCTATGCCAGAGGTTCAACCATACCACACAGATCTCATCTGTCTAGAATCTGTGTGACAAATCTATGCAAATATTGCAGTTTTATGCAAACATTCAGCACATGAAATTTATCTCAAGGACCAGGCTATAACTATTATGCTCTTGTATGTATCATTTTACTACTCAGCAATTAATAATTCCCGAAGTTTGATGTCTGTCTAATTGCCCTACCACTCTGAATGCTAGTCTGTGAGAAGATTATTCACTGAATATTATAAAGCTTTGGAACATTTTAGAGTTGAGAATTAATACACATGTGAGTTCATTTCTAGGGCTGATATATATACAGTCTCTAAAATGTTATGTTCATTCTTCATCAAAGCTTATGCAAATTGTAACCCTTTATTGTACTTAATATACTTTAATTTTAACTACATTTCAGTTAAGTCAATGTTAGTCTGATGATCTCTCTCTCTCTTTCTCTCTCTCTCTCTCTCTCTTTTTTGGAGAATGGCTCCTCACACCACATGCAAAGGCCATACACAGAATTACAGCTGCTACATCTGGACTGTACATTTTTAAAAATGTATTTTACATCATCTAATGGTGATCCAGATTTTTGCAGTGAAGATATGGTAGCCCTAAGCTAAGTTGTCCTTGAACCATGTCTACAAATCCAGGTTCCATGAAACATCAATCCATAACTTGTGCAGAAATGACCTACAAAGCTTGCAAGGGTAGGCAGCAGAAGTCGATCTAAATAAATACAATTCCAGTTAAAGCAAGGATCTATATTTTGTGATTTCATAAGTCATCAAAACACAGCTGATATATCTGTCTGAAAAGCCATATTAACTACACCCTTATTCTAAAGTGCTGACATACTGTTTCTGTTTCCTATGCACCATTTGTAAAGCTTATTCTAATGGATTAGAAAAGCCTTGAGTTCTGAGAGGCTTTGGGAAATATTTGGAAGTTGTCAAATCTGCAGATAGTCCACATTTGGAAGCCCATTATTTACAAACCTAGCTTGAACAAAAAAACTCTTACAACTTTAGTCGGTTTCCCAAAGCATTTGGTCTCCCAAACTTTTCAAACAAATCTAATTGTACCTAATTCTTTTACCAATACGGTATTAGTTTTTGCATAATATTATGAATCATTTTGAAAAGATCACTACATCATTTTGCCTAAGTATATTTTTCTCTTTTCTACTTTTTTAAACTGTTCCCTAAAAGTCATCTTTCAATCTTGAATAAGAACTATTAATTGATCATATGAAATAGCAGATTGAGCAATGGGCCCATGTGCAAAACTTGCTTCAGTTTTGCCCTCCACAAAGCCATAGACTAGACCCCATAGCCATGTGCAAATTTCTGATCATAGTGCTGTTTACAATACTAGAGAATTCCAAATAGCATAGCAGTCTATCACACTCCACTTGGGGTCACCAGATACCACTAGACTAAAATCCCCATCATCCTCACATATTATGAGTTTGGAAATTATACAAAGTATAATTTAACAGAAAAGTTAACCTAAAGTAGAAAAGAGAGGCAATAGAACAGCAAATGGTAGAGTCAACTCTGTACACTAAGTTATTTTTCTTCGAAATTTAGGCAAGAATCACTTGAAAACTACAGGCAATCCTTATTTAGCAACTACAGCTGGTACCATCAACTCAGTTGTTAAGCACAGCAGTTGCTAAGTAAAACCATGACTGTGCTCATGATCTAACTTCAGCTTTCCCTTGCTTTACAGTCCTGCAAAAGACACAGATGTGAGGACTGAATGCAAAGTTACCCTCATAACTATAAATGGTTAGCAGTCACTAAATGAGGACCGCCAAGAAGACTTTCCACGTGATTAGTATCTAAAGGGGCTTATGCGTAGCTCACATTGTTTGCCGACATAAAAGAAGAAGAGTTACGGATTTTATTTGCTGCTAATAGTCCTTTTGCCTATGGAATTGCCTTGTGGAGTGTCCCTTAAATATATTGTGAGAATTGCCATTACAAACTTTATCCTTGGGTATAAGAATCACAGTCTGTTGCATATATTATCCTTCAGCAATGGAAGCCAAAGCTGCTTTTGCTAACATGATCCTGGAAGATCCATGAGCAGTCAGAAAAAAAGGAGGCTGGATGCCCCGCTCCTGCTTAAATGACACTATAATCACACCTTTATCTCAATAAGCACAACAGCACAACAAGCAGGATTTTTATCTTGCCAAAAGCAAGCTTTATATGAAGATACTAAAGGAGGAGGCTCAAGAAAAGCCTTGCCTACATCATCTTTCACCGATACCAAGTTGTTAAATTAGCCTCCGCACTCCGGAAACTATGATTTGTAACCTATAATAATCTCCATATTAAAGCTGAATAAATAAGTTCTTCTATTAGCCAACATATTCTTAATTTACAGAGGTTTTGAATGGCTGCCCGTTGCTGTCACAAGCCCAGGAATAGCCTTTAAATGTGCTTAACAAATGCCTGAAGAACAAATTATTTGGTTAATTACACTGTTTAATTGATATCGCTGAGCAATGCTTACACTTTTAATTAAATGGTACTCTTTCTTCCCCATATATATAATGAAATCCCATGACATTGGAGGAGATGGAAGAGAAGAAATCGTTGGAGAAGTAAAAAAGAATATTGTTAGGTTTCAGATATTTTCTCCGTTTCTCTGCTATCACTTAGTGGCATTTTGGATTTTTGCAGCCAGATGCAGTAAACCCTAGTATTGGCCAACATCCATTACCGTTTTGCTGGCTGATAAACATTTCCAAACTGCAGACAGATTCAAAGACTTGAGGACCGAACTGTTAGAGAGTATAGGTCAAGGGCTTCCGATCATTTAATAATGCATGTTTTTCTTTCTATAAATGTTCTTCCTAAACTCCATGATTTGGTGCTGCATCATACAAGAAGACCACGGTACAATGCCCAAATCAAAAAACAAACCGCTACAGTCTGACCTTTTATAGACTTGAAGACCTAGAATAATGGCGTGAAGCTGAGGGTGGATGAAGAGAGCAGAGCTTGCTGCAGGCTGAAAGAAATGAAGCAGCAAATAAAGCCTCAGAGACCAATTGCAGAAAAATAACCTCAGAAAGAAATGAATGTAACCATTTGAAAGGCAAAATTTCTGAGACCAGGACAACTGATTTATATGAAATTGAAAACAGATCCAAACTTTCCTAAGAAAAAACTCAAATATTTGTTGGTGCTTCAAAAAGATCAAATGGCTTCCTTATTTTCTCATTACTTTTGAAGCATATTTTCAATGAAGTTCCTTTTCTTTTTTCTTTTCTTTTCTTTGGGGGAAGGGGAGGTTGTTATTTAAACAGTTAAAATATTTTAGAGAATATTTAGTGACCACTGCTTATGTTCCAGAAATATCAGTGCCATTTAAAATAGTTACGCTTATTTTTCTATCACAAATGTATGCAGATATTCATTGGAATATATTTTTATATTAGAAATCAATATTCTGAAATTAGGGATAAAATAGTACAGTATAGTTAATTGATTTATTAATTCATGAGAATAATAACATTCTCCAATTATTTATCAAAAACTCTGTGATTCCTTTAAAAATTAAACTTTGCAACAAATCCAGATATCTACTTTGCCCCCACAGCTACATCAACATCACAGGTCCTAACAAGTATACACACAAAATTAGATTCACTTTTACATATTCTTTCTCCAATACGTCCTCATTGCATCCAGCAATATCCCCTGGATTCTACAAAGAACAAATGGGACAGACTTTGCACAAAATAATTAATGGATGCAAGACTGACATTAGAACTCAAAACAAGGACAAAGTAAAACCAGAACTTCAGTAGGCTTTCACAGCCGGTATCTGTTGAGCAATGTTGGGCTTCGGGGCTAGTGACTGTGATCACGACAACAGATTTCCTGATATTTTGACTGCAACTGTGGCTGGCATCTTCAGAGGCAAGATGTGCTATGCTCACCACAGGTAACAGGTGAGCAGGGACTGACTGATATAGCAGGCCACCTTCTTCTGAAGATGCCACCACAATTGCTGGTGAACTGTGAAGAATCTGTTGTCTAGGCCACAGGCACTGAACCCAGCATTACCCTAGTATCAGAGCACTTCAACTTCTAGGACTTTTCACACAAGACCTTAGAGTGACTGTTTTAGAGAAATAGAAATTTAGTAGAATCATTGAGTGACACACTGTTGAAGTCATATACATCAAAAGTTGTCACGGAATCTCAGAAGGTGTCAAAAAAGCCATATTATAATTGTTAACTGATAAAATACTTGTAATCTGTCTCATATGTAGCCTGTATCTGCATAACCAACCCTAACCTTCACCCCATTTTAAATCCTATATCAATCTAGCCACTCTACACATCTGATGAAGCAAGATGCAGCTTACAAAGTGTATGCCTTTTAATAAAAATTGTTATTTGGAAAAGATGCTACCAGACTCCTAATTTTTTGACACCACAGAGCAACACAGCTGTCTTTCTACAATGCTTGTTAGCAATAACCCAATAAAAACCTCCCAAGAGAAAGAGAAATCAAATGAATATGTAGTGGGTGGCTAGAAAGAAGCTATTCCCTGGTGATCAACAAATGTTGGTAGATATAAAACTAAAAACAAACCTAATATAGAATGCATTTGTTCATACGGAGGGTAAACAACATTGGAAATCTCTCATTCTCCATAATCATCTGCTAGATTTGATATTGTCCTTCTGTCTTTCACATATATATATATATATATCAACATAAGAAGGATACTCCACAGGACTTTGAAGGCTTCATGTAAAATTAGCCGTATTTTTCTTTAGTGGTTGGTGCTATAGAGGAGGAGATCACAAAAAAGTGAACAAGTGCAATTGATGCAGGATTGTACAGTCTGTCTCTAGATGGATTCTGGTCTCTGGAGGCTCGTTACAGACTAAAATGTCTGCACAATCAACTTCAAGGGACAAGACAAGGTACTTTTTCTGACCTATGAAGTATATATTGCTTTTCTTCAGGTTTTAAGCATTGTTTGGCAAAAAGAAAGTATTGAAGGTGCCACTGGGAACACTGTTAATCAATGGGTAAGCTGCACTATATGAAGAATTTTCATTTAAAAACCAATGAGCCTCTCCCCTGAATAACACTGTTATTTGTTTCAAAATTACTATGGCTCCAATCCAAAGATGAAAGTGGTAAAAGGTGCACATGGAGAGTGTTTCACTTTGATTTTTTTTCCTGAATGAAATATTATTTTCTGTGCTTGTCTTGCATTACAAGAAGTTTAAAATAAGTGAAGAATTTGAAAAGCAGCTTGTGAAATGCCAGAGGCTATTGCTTTGGGAAATAGTGATTTCTGGCCCAAGGTTACCAACTGAATGATTATTAATTATAACTTGTCAGGAGTGTGGAGGGAAGGAAAATTCCTATTTTCTTCTTCTATTTCTTAAGATGCTTATCCACCAAGTTCCACTGAAGGGTATCTCTCTCTGTCTCTCTCCCCTCCCTTTCTCAAAAGGAAGGTCAAAGAAACCCTCTTGTCAACCAAAGCCCACAAATGTCCCTATTATTATCTGACTCATTCTTCCCCAAGTTTGAAATAAGGAAGGAATCACTTTTCACTCATTCTTTTTTCTGACAGACCTATGTCTCATCTTGCTTCCGAAAAATAACTTGTGACTTCGCGCTTTCTCCCACACCAGCTTGGCTAATACAAGCAAATATTCTTTTTAGGAAAAAATTATTTTCAGGAAGATGACATCAGTGCAACTAAAGATAGCTTAATCTCTTTTCATTGGATTGGGCTGAGATGAAAGCATCTCATCACCAAAGTATGAGATTGTGATTGGGAACATTTCTTAGAAAACTGGTAGTTGGGGACATTTCTGGGGAGATGCAGGAAAAAAAACTATGTCATAATTAAGTGTGAGTGACGAAATGTCCAAAACCAACTAAGTCACCAACTTCTTGTTTCTTTTTTAGGTATTTTTGTGAGGTTGCAGTGTTTGAGAAGAAATCTATGAATGTGAGATTGCATGTAATCTTAAGTACCCAAAAAACTACTTCAGGTAGATGAATTTGAATACTGTATTCAAATATTTATTAAAGATGGGGAAATGGATGGATACACTTTGAAATATATACATGCTGGTAGAAAGATATAGGATAATATGTTGAATGAGAGTGACTAGGAGAACTTAGCCGTTCCTGACCTCATTGGCAGAAAAGTCATCAATAAAAGCTGACGCCTCAGAGAGTCAGCAATCTTTTCCATCATCCCTCTTGTGAACAAGCTACAGCCAGTCACTGAGCTGAAATAAAAAATTGCAAGGCAGCAGAAGCTGCTGTTGGAAACCTAAATGTGCAGCCAAGCTTTCACACCCAAGCACACCTTAGGCTCAGAAGAAGACACTCTGGCAGATGTAGTGATGTGAATTCTCCAGGCGGTTCAGAGAGCTCCACCCCTTTCCTGCCTTAAAAAGAACCCATCAAAGTATAGAAATCTGGCCATAACACACAGTAAATGTGAGTAGGACTTGAAGAAATGTATTGAAGATTGGGAGAAAGATGTCAGGGCTAGTTCTAGACCTAGGCAATCTAGCATGGTTCCCAAGAGTACCAAATTTTAGGAGGACCAACACTGAAAAAAGATTCCCAGATTATACAATATGAGTATAAAATCTGATAATCTTTTCTCACTACTTTAGAATTTTTTCTTTCTATGCTTTTCAAAGACACTTATCCACAAAATCAGTCAAGTGGTAGTAAACAGCACAGTAATAAGACACTGCAAGTTATAAAATACAGTAGAAATAATTATACCTATGGACCTCAGGAAACCGATAATATTACTGAAGCAAGACAAAAGTCTGATAGGAAACTACTCAGCGAGCAAGTCACATGATATGACTTATCAAAGTGACACCCAGAAAAGAAATAATGGCACACTCCGCACCATTAGGCCTGCTCAAGAATTAAATATAATTTAACAGAATTGTTGCCATACAACATCGGTGCTATAGGAGAAGAGATGGCAGAGGTGGGGGGAGGATGAAAAGAAGGATTAGTATAGAGCTGCTATGTAGCCACAAACATAAGTCCAACCCCCCACACACAAACACACAATTGCTGCTGAACCTAAACTGGCACCAACAAGAGGCTCCCCATGTGTATAGGCTTTAGCAATAAATCATTAATTGGAACCTTAATCCAGATTAAGTGGATCTGGTCTTTCACGCCTGGCAAGTGCTGATATAATTACAATTAAATATTTATTTAAATTTATTTATTTAAAACATTTGTATGGCCACTCATCTTTCAGACAACTCTGGGAGGTTCCCAATAGGGGAGAAATAGGGTGAAAATGTGTCATAAATGAAAAAATTGTCTAAAACATAATGCACAAAGCTCAAAATTTCAGAGCAAAAAAAGAAACAAGAGGATGCTTTTTTTGAAATTCCTAACAAATTAATAAAGCCAAGAAACAAATAAATTAATAAACATTAAAGTTGGAAGAAGAGTTAAATCACAGAGGGCAGGAGAATTAGCTAGGACATCAAAATGTGTAGATTGCAAGAATCCAAATCATTCCCAGAGGAGACCTAAGACAAACCCTCCAAAAGAGAGAAAAATTAGGGAGAGGGACTGAAGAAAAGGAAAACACTGTGAAATTCTTCAATAAAAATCCCCTACAATGGGATTAGATCTTTTTACACATGTGAATGTGTGTGCATCACTTTAGGAAGCCCTCTCCCCAAAAAAGAAGGCAGTTACATTGACCACCCAGAGGTACCACATGATCTGTTTTATCCTTTGGGGACTTATCAGACATGATTAGCCAGATGTTACTTGCTGGAATTCAGATTGTCTACGGGAACATATGGAAGCTATCAAATGGTATATACAATCCACCTTCCCTTAAACATTCAGTGCAGAAAGATATAGATCTTACATTACATTACCTCTCATGTACAGGCTTCTACACGCACTGGGAAGGGAGGAATGTCTCCATTTTTATACAGTGTATATTCTGTCTGGAGTTTTTAATTACCTTGATCTCCATGCTGTTCAGTTTCATCCTATTGGAGACATAGAATACAGGGACAGGACATAATGTAACATCTGTATCTCTCTGCTCTGAAAACTTAAGGGAAGGTAGACCATATATACCATTCTGATAGCTCCTAAAATATGTGATAGTTGCAAATAATAAATACTTGTTGAAAGAAGCAAAAGTCTTTCTAGAGAAGCATGCTTCTACCCATTTTGTTATAGGAAAGTGAAAGGTAAGTGATACAGACGAACAGACAAATAAGCTGAGTGCAGTAGGAACGTGTTACTGAAGAAAGGTGGGTCGTAAAGAAGATATTGGGTGAAGAATGAGTCAGTGCTGAATGAATGCAGATTGAATACAAAACTGAGTGACCAATATAGAAGAATTACGCTGAGGTACAGTATTTTGATAATGTACAAAGAACAAAGGAGGATCAATTGCAGAACAAATATAGGAAAGAAGAGTTGAGTCAAGAGGAAAAGAAACACGGAGAAGTCATAATTGGACAGAATTGATGAGAGTGAAATATCCTCAAAGAGAGAGGTGAGAAATTTAAAGAACAAAAATCAATGTAGGGACATTGAATCAATCATGGCAAGAAACAAAATGGAAGAGAGAAGAATGGTGTATAAAATACATTTTGCAAGGTTTCCTTTTTATTTACTTATCTTATGCCTAAAGTGTTTAGTTTACTATTTCTTACTCCTTTTCTGACTTTTGCAAAACAAACTTTCCCCAAAACAAATTAACCTGATCAATATTTATGGGTGTAAAAAAGAAATACTCATCAACCAATGCACACAATAAAGTTTCTATAGTAAAAACTAGCTAGTTAATCTAGCATATTTTATGCTATGACATTCACATATTTCAAATATGTTTTTTTTTCAAGTAAACGGCAAGTAAGATGTTTATTATCTGGTGATAAATCACTAGGTAGATGTCAGCCTAGTCTCCATAGGTAGAGTTCCACAATTATATGGACCTGCTAAAGAAGCTTTTCTCCTATTCCCAGCAATTGCATCTCAGCTCAGAAAAGATTTTGAATCCTTCGCAGTGAAGGATCTTTCAATCACAAGATAGGAGCAGGAAGTCTGATATGGAGGTTGTCTCAAAAGTGAAATAAAAGAGAATTTCAAAAATTTGTGATGCAACATGTTGTTGTTCAGTCACTAAGTTGTGTCTGACTCTTCATAACCCAATGGACCTCAGCATGCCAGGCCTCCATATCTACCACTGTCTCCTGGACCCTGCCCAAACCCACAACCATTGCATCAATTGATGGTATCTAATCATCTCATCCTCAATCTTTCCCAATATGAGAAAGATGCCTTTCTTTCCAATGAATTTTCTCTTCATTTGGTGGCCAAAGTATTTCAGTTTCAGCTTCAGTATCTGTCTTTCCAATGAGCAATCAGAGTTGAGTTCTTTTAGGATTGACTGGTTTGATCTCCTTGCAGTTCAAGGGATCCTCAGGAATTTTTTCCAGCACCACAATTCAAAGGCATCAATTCTTCGGCCCTCAACCTTCCTTATGGTCCAACTCTCACAGCAATACATTACTTCTGGGAAAGCCATAGCTTTGACTATAGAGATCTTTGTCAGCCATTTAATGAGTCTGCTTTTTAATATGCTGTCTAGATTTGCCATAGCTTTTCTTCCAAGGAGCAAGGAAGTTTTAATTGCATGGATGCAGTTACCTTCTGCATTGATCTTGGAGCCCAAGAAGTAAATCTGTCACTGCTTCCATCTTCACCTTCTATTTGCCAGGAGGTTGAGTTTCAAGACAGCTTTTGCACTCTCCTCTTTCACCCTAAGAACTAAAAGGCTCTTTAGTTCCTCTTCAATTTCTGCCATTAGAGTGGTTGTTGTTCAGTTGCACAGTCGTGTCTGATTCTTTGTGACCCCATTGACTGCAGTACACCAGGTCTCCCTGTCCTGCACTGCCTCCCAGAGTCTTCCCAAGCCCATGCCCATCACACTGACTTGCTGTCTATCTCATCCTCTGCCATCTCCTTCTCCTTTTCCATTCAATCTTTCCCAGCATAACAGTCTTTTCTAAGAGCCCTCTCTGCGCATTATGTAGCCAAAGTACT